>CAJVPY010006446.1:0-10521 GCA_910591965.1 Dentiscutata erythropus | reverse complement strand
TTATCATGTTAAATTTTATTTAAATATTTTAAATAATTAAAAAAGTAAATCAGAGACATATTTATAGTAATTATGCAAGCAAATTTGCCTGCAAATCTCTACCAATTAAGGGATAATATTTTTATATAAATATATACAATATAGTACTATATATAAAATATTTATGTGGAGTTGGGATCTCACAGCCTAGTGGTCTAGGCACCCAACCCTCCATGAGCGGGTTTCGGGTTCAAGTTCTAGTAGGTACATTTATCTACGAATATTTGGAAATATCTGCTATAGGAAGTCCAAGTGAATACAGGTCTGGATTAGAAATTTCTGAAAAAAGGTCTATTGTGGAGCAGTTGGTATTACATGTAATATTGGTCATTATAGAAGGTTCTATTACACAAAGGTTGTGTGTGTAAATCTGCAATTAGCAAGATAGTACCAACAACCTTTAAGGCAGTATTGGAGATCTTGTTTGGGAGGATAACCGGGCGGTAACTAAAATTGGAAGTGGTGAGAAATGTAGTGAACACAAAGGGATCTGTGGTAAAGAATTGGCCTTATCAGATTTGAAACACCTCTGGTACTGTGTAGAATTGCTTACCAAAAGGAGACCAAAGCATAGAGGTGTGTATGTGTTAAGACCCAACGGAGCTCTGGGCACACCCATATGAGAGTCTTTGGATGTTAAGAGTGGTTCAGGTTTACCAAAATGCAAATAGCTGGTATAAGTGCATGCAGTGTGTAAATGAGCTACAACTGCTGAGAATCACTATAAAAAGAAATAATGATACACCTGTTACACAAAGAACCTCATGATGCCAGCCAACTATCGGTTTTGGAAGTGCAGAGTAATCTGTTACGAAACATGTCTGGGTCCTCGTTACTATAAAGAGAGTATAGCCATTTGTATAATTACTGAATTTAATATATTAAGACCTAAACTCTGAAAGTTGCAGGAAAGTGGGCTAGTTGTAGTAGCATGCAGGCTTGAGATACTTACCTATCTGGGTAGAGGTAGCTGCATAGCTTGAGATACAAACCCCCTACAAGTACACCAAATAGGAGCACAAACTAGGCACACCAAACTGGAAGTATTAAGCACCTACCTGAAGCATTAACACACCAATTTGGGAGTTAAGATAGTAGATAATGTAGGTAAAGCGGTGGATATGTGGAAGTTAAATAGCAGTGAGTAAGGATATACAAAATCCAGGTCAACAGTATAGTGGGAATACAGTTGGCTCTGGTGGGTTTTAGCTGTAGATAAATGGTTTGTATACCTGATGTCCTAGTCTTAGTACTTGAAATAATATGTATATGTATAGGCACCATCATATGTCAATCATTTAAGTATTAATAAAGTCTAAGTGTGGGTGCTACACTCTTATAATTAAAAAAAATAAATAAATAAAATATTTATATTATACTGTAGTCTATTTTGTAAACTTTTTTATTATATGTATAATTAGCTTTTGTAACATATAACAAACTTTTTTATTAAGTATAAAAATAAACTGTTTTTATTAATAATATCTTATATTGTATACTGTATATAATTACAACCTTTATAATTAAACCCCGAAAAGCATGGAAGCAAGCGCTCTGGTAGTACGAAAATAAAGATGGCCAGTGAGTAATATGTCGCACAACCTATATGGGAGTCGTGGAAGCATGACAAAACATAGCAGAAGCGCAGGTTCTGGGTTACTGGCTTGTGACAGTAATTAAATGAGATACTTAACTTCCGTTCTAAGGATCTAGACTTCTGTAACACCATACTGATGGGAGTATATAAAAAGGAGCAGTAGCCTAATTTGGTGGTGTATAACGCGAATACCTGGATCAACATGAAATAACTCTCCTAATAGTAGCAGCAGGTGGCTTGAGATACGGGTCTTATGATGACGGTAGTACCTGGCTTGAGATATGAATTAGAATTTAAAGTAACTCCCCTAGGGACACCAAACTGGAAGCACAAAGAGCGCCCACTCGATAAACACCAATTTGGAAGCAATACAAGAAACGAATTAGGAGTAATGTAATAAGTGATGAGGGGTAGAAGTTGGTTGGTAGATGTTGTACAGTAGTATATAAGCGGGATATATATGATATAATAGGTTTGAGAACCATCTGGTAATTTAGTAACTGGTCTAGTTGCAAAGCAGTTATTAAGGAGATAAAATCTCATATAGCAGGTCATATATAGGTGCTAATTTAGTAACTGGGTAAGCTAATACATGTAATACATTAGAAGTGTTGTAATTGTACATGTGACATTTGTAACCAAAATACCTTAGCGTACTAATAAATGATATTGGCAAGACTGCCGAATTAAAAAAAAAAAACAACCTTTATAATTATTAGATTCTTGTTTTTTGTTTTAATAATTATATTATTATTATTTGGTAAATATATAGTATAAAGATTAATATTAAAAAATAATAATTTATATATTACATATATACAGGTCAAATAAAGGAGGCAAATCAGCATCATGTAACCCCAGATTTGAAACAGATACTTGGCATAAAATAAGAGACTTTTAGGATACAAATCAGGTTTATATAGTCATTCAATATATATCGGAATGCCAATAGCTCTATAGGTAAATCAACAAAGCTTGCCTTATAGCTTTATCAATTTACCTATAGATATAGATGGGTAAAATTCATTTCCAAATTTAATATTTCTATAATTAAATACATATCATATAACTATTTAGTTAAGTTTTAATAAATTTTTGATATGTATAATTTAAATTAATTTTTAGTATTGAAAAACTAATTTCACCAATTTCACCATTCAATAATTAATAATTTTAACAATTTCAATAAAACTTTTTATTAAGAAAGATAATTCCCACTATACCTATAGAGATATCGGCATTCAAATATCTGTTTCAAATCAGGTTCATATCGGGTTACATGATGCCGATTGGTGCTTGCTTTGCCTTCATTCAACCTGTGTATACTATACAGTATATAATTGTATATATATATTGTATAATTATTAGTAATATATAGTTTAGAAGTAAAAAAGTAATGATAATATATATAACAGCTTTTTGCTTAAGCTTTAATTTAAATATATATCGATATACAGTATATACAGGTCGAAAAAGTAGATCAGAAAAATATTTATATAATATAGTATGATAATTTGAGATAACAGTATGTTGGTATAGTTCGGCGGTCATTGATCATAAATTATACTATTTATGTTTTTTTTAAAACATCTTTAATTCGTATGGTGCAAAATAATATAAGTATGGATGACGTATGCATCATGCAAAATAACAAGCATGAATGACGAAATAAAAAGAAAGTGATTTATAACATAAATAGTGTAATACTCATGATCAATAGTGGCCGTGCTATAATATAAAAATATCAGGTTTCGATTTTTGTTGATTTTTGGCGCCCATCGTGACAACAACAGAGATATATCAGGTGCTAATAGAGCTATCAGTAAGTGTTGTCACAAAAATCAACAAAATCGGAGCCTGATATTTCTATGATATTTTTCTGTTCTACTTTTTTCGACCTGTGATATAGTTTAAGATATAGTTTTAAATTTATTAATTTCTGCAATTTTATTGATCAATTAGATTACACAACAGCTAAAAAATTGACGGCTATATATAAAATATGTTAGCTTTTAAGAATTTCTTAATTCAAATTACACGATTCCAATCACTTAGACATCATACTAATCAATGTATTATTGAATAATAAATAAAAAATTTTCCAGAACTTCTTCAAAAAGTAATACAGAATTTATTACTGCGATTCCAATTGATGGATCACGAGATATCATCTGTGCGTTGTAAATTTATTTCTTTATTTGAACAATCTTACCAAGTTGTCGAAATTGGCCAATTTTAGTGTTATTCGACTCGTCTCAATGAGGCCTATTAACGATAACGCTTGCGTCATAACACCCTTCTTTATCATTCATTACATATACAAATATGTTAATATACATATAAACAAGATAAAGCATAATTCAATTTAAGTAATTTAATTAGTGGTAACTTTTCGTTTTAAATTACGCCACGTGTTTTACCCAACACCAGTAACGTTTTTTGGAAAATCAAACAAATTCCAAATTTATCAATATTTGTTTCTCAAATCTCGTGAATTCTATATTAGAGTTTTGAGTTTTTTATTTCTGACTCATTCTATATATAATGATTTTCATAAACAGTTTTGGAAAAAAGCACTAATAAGGAAATTTATCAATGTACAAAATTGAAATAATGCAGATAAAAAAAGATCATTCAAAGCTCGGAAACAATGTTTAAATAACATGATTGCACAATATCAACTACGATTTTAACTTCGTACGTACGTACGCACCGGCAAGAAAGTTCTCAGGGTTGAAATGTTCACAATAGAAATCCCCTTTTGTACGTACTGTACGTATGCACATACATACGTACCTGATTATTCAAGATTAAGTATTAAAGGTTCACTTGTTCTTTCAAATGTGATAGTCAAATAAATGCGCCATAAATGCGCGTATCAGGGTTATGCAATTGTAAATGACAATGAAAAAATTTATACATGTGCAATCATGATTATATATCGTGTTTGAGACTAACTATGTATGTGTAAGTGAGAAATCCCTCAGAGGCTAATTTGTATATATGTATGTACCGGGTAGTTTACTGAACATCCACCTACATTTTCTTCTCAGGCAAAAAAAAAATTTTTTTATTACTATCATTTCTTTTAGTGCTTTTTTGTCTTGTAAGTCAAGACACCATTATCAGTGTACATGACAGTCCACACTGGAGCCGTTACTTCAAGTCAGGTTTAGTTTTTAATATTATAATAAAACGACAAGAAGTGAGTCTTATTAAAACATATACAACTACCCTCGAGGCTTGGTCCCGCCAAAAGAACTGCTTGTTAACTTTCCTCATCCATTTCGAAAAGGACACAGTATCGCTTAATAATTAGAGAACTTTTACAATCTTTCAACACATTTGTTAAAACAAATTGGCGTGTCAGCCGTTTAACTTCTCGCGGTAGCCGTTTGAGCTGTAAGTAATACTATGCCGTCTTTGTTAGTTGAAAGAAATTTTACATGTAATTTATTTACTGACCAAACTTTTGATCATATATATTTATATTTCCTAAGATATCGAAATAAAATCGGTTTATTGATCTAATTTTCGAGTTTTATATTGGTATGCATCAATTTATTTTGGCCGTTGGGTGTGTATTTTGGTGAGCCTACCCTCTAAAATCTACATGAATTCAAAAAATTACTTGAATATATCAAACATGAATCACGGCTGTTTTTTGTCTATCCGGTATTTCTTAATCTTTAACAAATTATTCTCTTAATGAATCCTAATATTTTACGCAGCTATGGTTGCTACTCGAAAGCAGGATTATGGAGTAGGGCCAAAACATGATGAACACAAAGGAAATGAAGCTGGCGGTTTTTCGGATTCTGAGTTACCATCTACACAAAGAATAAATAAAAGTGTTACTCCGCTTACTTCGAGACGGCGACGTGTCAATAAAAAATCTCAAGAGAAGAAACCAGTTACGAATAATATTCGTAGACCTAAAACTCCTCCTGTTCGAATACCGGACGATCAGCCAACAGTTATTATTCCAGAAAATGAAAGATCATTAGAAGGTCGATCGATCGAAAATTTTAATCCACAAACAGCAGAGAGACCACCAATAATTGAAGATATTCCTATAAATAACACACAGTAAGAAATTTATTTTTTATTTTTTTATTTTTTTTTTATTACATAACTAAATAACGCATTCTATATTTTTATTATATTAGGCAAACTCGTCAAGAGTTTTTTGTCACCATGATTTATGCTATATGGTTAAAATTTATTAGTATGATCGCAAGCGTATCAGTTGAAATTCGTAAATTCGTGGTTGGTCGTAAAACTTTAATATTAGTCATAACCCTTATATTATTTTTCATTTTATTAAAATCAACGAATGATATTGATGAAGTCAGTATTATAAGTGATAATGAAACAAGACAATATGATGATATTTATGATTTACTATTGTTTAAAATTGGTTCTATGCTGGGTTCTAACTACGGTCCGAAGACAATTCCATCCATGTTAGACGTACATATGAATCTAGAACAATCTTTACAAAAAGTAGATGAGATGTTACGAAAAACTGTACCACCAATCGTTGAACGTGTTCTCCGTGAAAAATATGGTTCAATTATTCTTCCTGACAAAGAACAACTTAATGAATGGGTAATGTCTGCTGCTCATAGTTTAGTTCAAGAATATATTAGAACTGATATTCGTAATATGCCCGATTTTGCTCTTTCTTCAGGTGGTGCTCGTATAATTCATAGTTTAACTTCTAGACCTTATTCTGAAATGCCAAATACAAAATTTCACAAAATGTTCTCCTTATTACTTTATAATGGTTATATTCATGGACATAAACCTCATGTTGCTATTGATGGAAACAATCAAATTGGTAATTGTTTTGCCTTTTCTGGAATGCGGGGCCAACTTGCAATCCAATTAAGTAGAACAATATATATCACCTCCGTCTCATATCAACATTTAGATCGAAATTTAGCTTTGGATGATACAAACATTTTAAGCGCTCCGGCTAGATTTGCCGTACTAGGAATTCCAGATGAAAAATATTTATCAAATTCAACTTCAAAAGCCCTAGAAGTATCACAAGGTTACGTACAACTTGGTGAATACATTTATGATCTGGAAGGCCCACCTGTACAGATATTTCAGGTTGACCATAAAAATGGGAGTGAAAGAATACCCATAAAGAGTATAATATTTAAAATTAATAGTAATTGGGGACATGATAGGTACACTTGTTTGTATCAATTTAAAGTTCATGGAAGAAATGTTAAGAATGTGCTGAGGCAACATCAAAAACTTCCATATTCAAAAACATTTGAAAGTACACCTGTTAGTACGTAGCAGAATGTATATATATGATGGGAAATCAGAAGAGTATTACGATTTGCATCATTGGATTCGTGGGGATATTTTATTTTATATATGTGGTATTTTGGTTTTTGATATTCATTAGTAATTACTAGTTTGGGTATAAAATTTAAGATTATATAGAAATTAATAATTAGCATTATACATATATATGCATATATTACATATTTTGTAAGCTGTTTATATACTTATACAAAATGTGAAACAAAAAAAAATGTGAATATTAAAATAAAAAAAAATTAGTTCTGTAAATTTTTTTTTTATTGTTTAAAAAAGTAAAATTTAACCTTGTATTTAATATAAAAGCTATATATATTAAATTCGGGTTAAAACTAAACCAGTTTTTATTTATATACTACATAAAACATAAATGTTTAAAATACAGTTTAACCACTCTATAGTCATATCTTTGAAATATAAAAACTGGTAATTATATAAGGTAGTGTTCTCCAATGAGCCGACTTGAATAGGCTTATTCTACACGTTTATTGGCTTATTTAGGACTTATTTGATTTATAAGCTGTATAACATATGATACAGTACATTCAAAAATATTATATAAATTATACAAATAAGTGATATTTTTATATACTGTATTATATAGTATAAAAACTAAATAAGCCTTAATAAGCCAATAGAAAAATCGAGTTGAGCTGGCTTATTGATATAAGATGTGACTAATATAAAGTACACTTTATATACAGTACATTAAAAATAAAATATTGAGGTTTTAATATAAAAATTTTTTAATTTAATAAAAATTAACCTCTGGCTTTAATTTTACTAATTCAAATTGGCTAAAATTTTTACTAAAAATAAACATGATATTGGGCTACAGTATAATATATTAAAATTTTGGCCAATTTAGATTAGTAGTTTTTGAGAATTTGCTTAAAAATTATAAATAATTTTTTTTAAAAAAGTTATTTATAGTTTTTAGATAATTTCTTTGGAACTACTAATTAAAATTAGCTAGAATTTTAATATATTATAGCTCAATACAGTTGACTCTTTCTAAGTGCATGTTCTCTAAGTACATGTTCTCTCTATATGCATGAAAATAGCCTGGTCCCAAGTTGAAACTTATAAAATAAATGCATGTTTTATATTCTCTAAATGCAGGTTATTTTTCAAATTATATATATAAAAATATTCTTTCTAAATGCATTTTTAATATATTAACCAATCAAATTTGAGAATATTTATTTAAATAATAAAATAATTAAAATTTATATATTTTATTTCTTTTAATTATAATATAAACCAATAATATAGAGATGTGGCAATTTAGTGTAGTAGTCTAGTTGTTAACCTCTTCAAGTAGCAGGTCTAAAGTTCAAATCCCACAGATGACAATATTTGAAAAATGTGCCTGTGTTTTGGTTGACGGCTATGCTTATCAGTTGGATCTAGAACTAAATTTGTAACTTTAGTTATACCATCTCGTAATAGAAGCTTTGACACAATAAATCTAAAGAACTGGTATAATTGAAAACCTATTTGGGAAGTTCTAAATTGGAAGTAGCAGGGATCTTTAATAGTATCACAGAAAGGCTGAATTCAAACTAAAAGCCTAAGATCAGAGAACTGAGTAATCAGATCCGCTAGCGAAAAACACACTAGCTGAACTACCAGGTTGTTGCACTGGAGAAAAAGGATATATACTTCAAAAGTATAAACCAAAAGTAGGGCATCTTTTAGATATTTAAAGCCTAAGCAGACCGACCTATCCAAGTTGCTAGCTAGAAATAAAAGAGAGACTAATAAAGAATCTAAATAAAAAGATGGCTAGAATATAAGTACTAGGATTGTTGTGAACCTTATAAGAGCAGGGTATATAATTGCAACTAATTAGGAAGATTGTGCTTAAAATATGGATCAGATTACAGTAGCACCCCAAAAGTTGGCTTAAGATATGAACCTGGTAATAGCAATACAACAGGTACTAGATAGGAAGAAATTACCAAACATGTAGATAAAAACATGTATGGAATATGGACTACTCTGTTAGGTTTATCTTGTGAATAAACTAGACTCAATATAGGGTTTAGTAAGTTCTAAAGTGGGTGTGAAATTTATAGATATTGCAAAATCTACTTCTGAATAGTAAGTTATTATGCCTTGGTTAGGTAGAAGCCATTGACAGTTGTAACCAGAGAGTTTAAATGAGTACTCTATAGTTGGAGTGCAAATATAGCAAATAGTGTAGTACCCTTAGTATAGCACTACCACTTTGGGCAGACTATTTAAATTAGGTACCAAAAGTGTATATATGGCTTGATATATCTTTGTTGTAATTGTATAATGTCATTTCTACTTAATAAAAAGTTCCCAGCTAGAGAGGTCACCTTAATATCTAAAAAAAATAAAAAAGAACCAATAATATATAATAATATAATATTTTATAAAATTATTATTATAAAAATAATAAAATTTTTAAAAATTAATAACTTTTAATCTATTAATTCAATTTGGATGATTTGATTATTAAAATAATCCTCTTATAATGAATATAAAAATTTTATCACATGATCCCAAGAATGTTAATGTTTTATATTATATTTACTATAGTAAATATAATACAAATTATTAATTTTAGAATTATGTAATCAGATTTGTCTAATTTTAGATTCATTAGAATCATCTTTATAAGAGAATTATTTTGGTAGTTAAATTTTCCAAATTAGATCAAAAGTTATTAATTTTTAAAGATTTTATTATTTTTTTATTAATAAAATTTTTAATAATTTTAATTTTCTTTAATTGCAGGTTTTTTTTAAATGCAGGGGGTCCTAGCAATATGTATTTAGAAAGAGTTGACTATACTTTTATTGTAACAGAAACAACAATCTTTAATAAACAAATACTGAGATAGTCTATAAGATCACTGTTTAAATAAAAAAAATTATTGTTACAGCTAATGCTAAAATTTTGATTATTTTATTATTAAATTATTATAATTTTTGGGTATGCATTTTTTTAGTTTTTAAATAATAGTTTGAGTAGAGTTTAGATTAGAGTATATTAATTAAATCTAAATAGAAACCTCAAAATTTTAGCATTAGCTATAACAATTACAGTATTTAAAAAATAGTTTTATTACAGTTCCATAAAGAACTAGTTGAGAGCTTCAAGTTAAAAAAAAATTTATATATTTTTGTTAGATACTTGTACTAATAAATATTAATATTTATAACATATGGCTTATAAAAATCTGAATTTAATGATCTTTATTTATGGAGTGCATCAGCAAATTTAATAGGGTGTAATATTGCGCAATAATTTACGAAGCATAAGAAAACCGTAATATTACGTAATAACTTTCGCAAAATTGCGAAATATATAATTACGAAATATTACGTAAGATAATTATGCAATATTACGCAAGAAATAACGCAAATTTACGCAAAATAATTCGAAATAATTCGAAGCAGATTAAAAAAACTAATGTGAATTATATCTTCCCCCAAAGTTGCAGAGAAATTAAACCGTCTTAAAATATACTAATACTGTAAGCTGCGCCAAATTTTTTAAAAATTTTG
>CAJVPY010006445.1:0-10522 GCA_910591965.1 Dentiscutata erythropus | reverse complement strand
ATTTTTTATTAATTTTTAACTGAACCCAATTAATTTTTTTTATTTTTTATTAAAAAACTATTCAAAACTTTAGCTCTCATCTAAAATTTTTTCTAGTAATTAAAAAATTACCATAAAAAATACATAATCTAAACTAAGTTTTTGGAAAGTTTCAAGACTGTAGAACCTCTCAGTAAGAAGCTAGAGGTGCGGACTTACTTTTGTCTGGCACTATAACTAGTTCAACTATTTGACTAGTAAATTTTGGTCAACCACTAATTTGCCCAATACTAATAATAATAATAAAGTTAGTTAATATATAAAAGATTTGTAAGATTTTGAAATAATAATATACTTAGTTAATATATAAAAAAATTATAAAGATTTAAAATAGTAGTTTTTGAATATATTGTTGTTAAAAGTAGTAGTAGTATTTTAATATATTGTAGTTATATTTTTATTTAAGAGATTTTAAAAAAATCTAACTAGTAATTTTATAAAACTATATTAGCTTTACTGTATATTGTATATATGCCAAATATCTTTTTAAAATTTTATTACTGTAAAAAGTTAAGAAGTAATCCACAGTTAAAGAGTATAAATTTCATAGTAAAAATTAGCAGACATGTGAGTTACCTTATATAGTAAGTAAAATTTCATATACTTCAATTTTTAAGAAAAAACTCTATAGTACATAATTAAAAAATACTCATATCTTATAATCTATCAAACCAATTTTAATAATTTTACTACTCAAAAACAACTCTTTCTGACAATCACTTAGTTTAAATTTTTTCTAAAAAAACTTTTTAACAAAAATAGTAAAAACTGACATCCCAGGTTATAAATCAAAGAAAAAAGAGACTGTAAGACAGCACCTGTTATTTAGAAGTAGTTCTCATATGCTACTTGCCAACAGTTTTAGAGTTTATCACTTACTGCAAACCCGGTGCTTGTTATTTAAAGGTAGTTCTTATATGCTATTGCTGACAAGTTCATAATTTATCACTTATTGACAAAATTCAAGTAGTGCACTGTCTGAGTGGAAGACTGTTTTTGTTGTTTTTAGTAACTCACTTTCTTTTAAATGATACTAAGAGGTTTTTCTCTTGTTTTTGTTTTTTGCTGTTCTCACCAAAATTTTTAACAAAAAGTGGGCTTTTTGGCTTACCTCCTCCAAAAGATTGGTATTGTTTATATCTACCAAATTGGGATGAACTTAGTAAAAAGCAACTACATGTTTTGTTATTTTGTGAATACATGCTATAGTATGAAGAAGAGTAGTGATTTAAGCCAGCTATAGTAGCTGCAACTAAACTAGCTTAGCCGGCTGAGCCAGCCAATGTAATATGATCAGCTGGCTAATGTAGCTAAAAATGATATAATTTAGTATATAGTAGGATTATGGTAAATTCTGAAAAAGAAAATAAATGAACATAAAATACAAGCTAAATTTACTGAAAATTTCTGAATGTATAGTATTTAGCCAGCCGATTAGCCGATATTTTAGTCAGCTGGCTTAGCTAGCCGACTAAACCTTATAGCTTAAATCACTAGAGAAGAGATCATCATCTCTATTTAGAAGATACCTGAGTTGAGTTGGTGTCTGGAACAAGTTCTAAGATTAAAACAAAGTTTTTACAATCGAGATATAGTAATTAGTTGCAATTATTATATAATACCCTTATATCTAGTACAAACTATAATAGTGTATTATGACTATCTTTTTTTTTTCAACTTTTTTTATCTTTGTTTATTTATATTAAATTATTTTAGAATTAGTTTTTTTCTTACTATAAGATGTTTTTTTTCTAAAATGTTTATATCTTTCATAAATATAGCTTTATTTTTTTTACTTTTATATACAAATAAGAGTTTAATTATGTTGTCAGGCTTAGGTGAAAAAAGCCTAAAAGAAGAGAGAGATAGTCATGACAGGTAGTAGGTACTATCTGTTGAAATCTGGGTCATATCCAATTGCAGGAGAGGTCCAGAAGGAGGAGAATCCTACTATAGCAGGTCAAATATAGATACCAAGTTGGTAACCAGATTAGTTATAACTTGTAATTTAGATAACAATTTGGGCTACGACGCTTGTTGTTTAGAGATAGTTCTCATATGCTATCTGCCAACAAGTTAAGAGTTTATCACTTACCTTCTAAAATGCTTAGTTGTAAAATTTTACATATTCTAGATGAGTTATACAAAGCCTAATAAAGTTAAGGCATGACTGTTGAATTATTAAATAATAATAATAATAATAATAATAATTTTACTACTATTAGAATTACAAAAATAGCTTTACAACTTTCAATTAAACAATATAAAAGAGTTACTTAATAAAAAAATACTTTTATATATAAGCAAGCCAGATTTCTGCACTATAAAAAAAATATATAAATATTTATTATATAAGGCCATGCAAATTTAATTTATTGGTTCTCATAACATGAAACTTTTTAAATAAACCTGGCTGGCTAGCTTTTATTTTTAATTTTATATATAACAATTTATAAAATTTTTTAAGAAATTTTTTAAAAACTTACTCAGTTATTAAAACATATAAAAATTTTTTTATAAAAATTTTCAAAATTTGACCTGGTTGGGTTACGAGAACCAATTAATTAACTTTGCATAATCTAAGGTTTATTATTTTTTATTACTTTTAAAAATGATTTACCACTTAATATATTTTAAAAATTGAAATTTTATATATAAATTTATAAATTTATATATAAAGTTTCAATTTTTAAATGCATTAACTTCTTACACTGATAAGATTTTGAAAAAATATTTGGCACATATTAAAGCTAATATAGCTTTATAAAGTTATTAGTTAAATTTTTTTAAAACCTCTTAGATAAAAAGTGATAGCCATTTAAAAATTGAAATACTTTGTGCAACTGTTGAATATAGGCTACCAGCACTATAATAAAAAGATATAGCCAAAGAGATCACCAGTAACCTGCTATCTTTAACCAACCAAAATCGTGAAAATTGCTCAATCCTGAATCAGACCGAAAATCAAAACGAATGATTAAACCCAATTATCTCAAAATGAGGTATATGTCAAATGGGCCTTTTTAATATAAGGCACTCCGTGCAAAAGTAAATGCTAAATTAAAATTCAAAATTAGATATAATATAAATCTAAACAAAATTACCCAAACCCAAACCCTAATACTGTAGTAAATTTGCAATTATGTATGCGAAAACAGCTACCATATCCAGCTTTATTAATACGGCAAAAATTACAAGATATAAATAACTTAACTATATCTAAATTTATTGAATTCTAATATATTTTAAAATTGGTACTTTTATGCCTTTTTAATTTTCTGGTTTTATCATCATTCTTGGCCTTTTTGTACTTGCTCTTCTCTATGCGGTGAAGAAACAGTAGGTTTTGTTGAACATTCCATGTGGAAGCGAGTCTGCTCATTCCAATGCTTGCATTAGAAGGCTTTTATTTACAATAAGAATATTCTGTTTTCATAACATGGATAGTCAACCAATTATAACAGAATAAAGACTTTATGCGTTTAATATATTTGAAATGTCTTACCCGCAGAGTTAACAAGAGTTTACACTTTGTTGTGTGCTTGGTGATAGTGGAATTTCCGCATGGTTCAGATGAAAATAGCGTGGTATCCCTCTAAATCTTTAACGAGTATATTCAAATACATAACAGTATCCGCAACCTTACCTACAACGCCGAATTGGTTGGCCATCGGTCTACATGATGCACCAACAAAACACAACCCATCTAGCGTTTCTCTCCACAACTCCACACTATCATCCGTTTTTTTTTGTTTGCTGCAGAGGATACGTAAGCATTCAACATATAGAAGCTCATTGATTTTTTTATGTTCTACTAACACCACTGCATCAATTTTTTCCAGTCCACTCCTATATTCTGCCGAGCCTTACTTGCTAGGCTTTGACGTTCTGCCCTGCAATCAATGGATAAGTATGATGAGTATATATTTGCACTTTCTCTTAATAAAATTTTATCTGCTATTGCTTACGTGCTCTAAATTAATAATTAAAAAATTGAGAAAAAATAAAAAAAAAACAAGTTTTTTTTAACAAAAGCGATTTCTTCATTTTGATTATAGATTTTATCTACTAAAAATATAACAAAGCGTGCCAATTTATTTTCAGGTCTATTTTCATTTTGTTCGTCATTTTCGGGTCTATTTCATTTTGTTCGTAGGCAAATATAGCCATTTGGAAGTTCCCAACTAGCCCGTACAAACTACCACAACTTTAGCTACATGCTTTGTAAGTTGTGTAATGGAATTCTTTATAGTCGCTCATGAAAGAAATCATGATAGCTCTAATGGAATCTACCTTCGATCACATACTGTGTATTACCGGAACAGTAAGTTATGTAATGGAATTTTTTACAGTACCTCATGATAATTTCACTGCATAAAGTGTATCACTGGAATGGCAAGTAAAACAATAGAAATCATTATAATTCCAATGCAAAATAACTACTTTAACCACGTGCGTGCTTTATGTTGCCGGATTATTGAATAAGTTCTGTATCAGAATTTTTTACAGTAACTCATGGTGTAAATAACATTTTAATCAAACTAACTCAACTTTTCTACATACTTTGAAAGTTGTTTAAATTTTTTACAGTAACTCATGATAGAGATCATGATAATTTCACTGCAAGCTAACTCAGCTTTACCCACATACAATGTATCACTGGAATAGCGACTAAGACAATAGAAATCATTCTAATTCCCACGTACTGTAAGTTACCGGAAATTGAGTAAGTTTTATATCAGAATTCTTTACATTAATACATTATGTAAATATTAATTTTGAAACCCCCATTACTTTTTTTATCTACCCTTGGATATAACACTCCAACGCATGAAATACATCCTATTCGAAAAAGTATATAACGTGGATGGCAAAGAATAATTCAGATATATGCTGGGCGGTCAGGTATAGGCGAGAATTTACTGCAAAGTACAACAGGTGTATTGGCTCCGATACGTCGGTTCTCAGTAAATTTTCGCCTATACCCAACCACCCAGCGTATAAATGTTACTTATTAATATATGTTTCCTTACAATGCTTCATCATAGATCTAGATCGGGATATATACGTAAAACTATAATAGTTAAAACAAACAATTAGAAATAAATAAGTAAAAAAATAAAAATAAACAATGAAAAAAAAAATAAAGATAATACCAGTATTACTGCAAAATAACGACCATAGGCGTTATTTCAAGGTTCGGCCCGAATTAAGCTTAATTAGGCCGGGATTCATAATTTCACCCAGCGCGTTATTTCGCGGTAATACAGTAATAATACCTGCGAATACTCAATTAGTTTAGAACAGTATGTGTACATCAGGCATCGGTTTCAATCAATGTTCTAAACTAATCAACTATTCGATATTCGAGTATTCGCAGGTATTCATTAAAAAAATTTTTATTAGCTATTTTTACTATTAAAAATTTACTACTTCCGGCTGTGATTTTTAAGTCCCAGCTTAAAAAACATCTCCAGAAAAGGAGTAGATTACATTACCCAAAAATTTTATACGCTGTCAAACAAAGCTCTTCTGTTTTATAGATTGATTTCGAACTCAATTTGAGCACAATAAGTTTTACATTATAAAATCGATTCTCTTTATTTCAAAATATAGTGATTTACTAAATTTCTATACCGGATTCTATAACAAATTTCTTTAAAAAAAGTTAGTTTCTAAAGTTGAACGTATAATTACATTCATGTAATTAAAAAAACTCGTGTTTAAATGGATCGGGTTTCGATATCTTTAATTTTGACCGTAATTATAGTTACGATTGAAATTAGAATCTTGAATAAAAGCTGATATGATTTGACTTTCAGTTTGTAAAAGAGGATGTTCGGCAACACTAAATAAATAATTATAAAGATATTTTAATGCAAATTGATTGTGCCCCACAATAATTAATTAATTGTAAAAAAAAAAACATACGCCTGTAAAAATCTTTCAAATCCCTCTCTACGAACTTCAATGACTCTTTCTGAAAAACGATTGAAGAATACCTTTCCAGATAAAGGAGGAATATTCACACCGGATGATCTCTTTTTAAGGGCTTTATAAAACCATTCAAAATCACTGTATCTTCTTCTAACGGATGATCGTCTTAGTCGAAAAGTTGGAATATTCGTCTAAAATTAAATAGACAAATAGATATATTACTTTTTATATCTATATACAACAACACTGAAAAAGAAAATCTCGCATTGATAAATAAAAAATAGTTTATTATATATGTGTATGAGAATAGAATTTCATAGCATACCCAACAAATAATCTCGTAATCCGTAAACATTTTACGACCATAACCTTAAAAAATAACCAAATGTTATTATAAGAAAAATTTTATAACGAATTGATTATGTTATAAAAATTTTTTAATAATTGATTATACTTACCATGGGTTAGTGGATTTTGTACTCTAATTTCTAGAAAATTATCCTCTTCTACATCCTCATCTTCCTCATCTTCATCATCACTATCAAGAGTTATCCTCCTATAATGTGTGCAAGTAGATCTATGTTTATGATTTCCATCATTACGAATTCTATTATAATCAGCTAAACATCTATTAATCAAAAAAAAAAAGATTGACTTTAGCGTTAGTATCGAAGTCTAAACTATCGACCGACTAATTCGATGTTATAAAATCGGTTTAGCCTACTTAATCGACTAGTAGTGGTCTTGATAATCAAAATATATACAAGTGAACGATTTATGATAAAATTCTGTTTACAACAAAGTCGTTTAAAATTCAAAATCCGTTTAAATGATAGAACGCGATCCCCTAATCCAGCTTATGATACTGATTGATTGATTGATTGATTGGTTGGTTGATTGGTTGAACTAATTATTATATATATATATATATAATAAAAAAGATGAATTTTACTTACATCCAACAAAATTCATATTTACATTCTGGCATTTTACAAGTCATATGATCACATCCACCATTCTTTACGATATGAACACCACAATTCGGACAGGGTTTTGTTTCTTTTAACAAATAGTTATGTGTGGCAACTTCTTGTTCATTGTTTTTCCTTTGATCATATTCAGAACAGGTCAAACCTTCATGCCATGGTACATCATGAGTAAAGCATGCTTTTGAACCACATTTTGGACATGTCATTATTGGTAAATCATCTTTTTTTTTTTTAAAAAAAAAGATAAAATAAATAAAAAATTATCATTCTCATAAAATGAAGATAAACTTGTAAACAGTTAAAGCGACTTACGCTCTCCACTGTGAACTTGAGCGGAATCACATTTGGAATTTAAACAAAATCTGATATCTGACATACTTTGAAGTGCTTTACGTAAAGATAATTCATCGTATCTATAAATAAATAACAAATTAATTAATCAAATAAATATACATGTATATAAATTTTATGTATAAACCTTTCATATAATTTTTCCGTGGCTAATTTTCTAATATCACTATGTTCTAAAGTTTCATCACATTCATAAGAAGGACATTTAATTTCTAAAATATTATTCAAATTTTTTTCAATATGAATATTAATACATTCGGCACATATTTCTGAATTATGTTTACAATTTTCTGTAATTTCAGGAAAATATTTAATGGGTTTTTTCTCTGCACAAATAATACATTCAACATTTGAGTACTCCATTTATATTTTTAGAAAAAAGAGAGAAATAATTTAGTAGAATTTGAATAGATGAGAGAAATTTATTAGATATTTAAAGAGATAGTTTTTTCTGACGTCATTATATGCCAAATTATGTATATAGGTATCAATATCGGAGTTTTTAATCATAAAAGAAAAATAGCAATTAATTATGGAAATATTGAGTACAAAAAAGTTGATTAATGAATGAATATGAAACGGTATATTTCTACGTAACGTTATCTGTTATTACAATATATATATGTGGGAATTGCCTTTTTTCATTTAGTTTGATCAAAATTCGATTGTTTTTAACGAGCAGTATCGATATAAAATAAATATATTCGATTTCATTTTAATTGGGCTTTAAGAAATAATGACGAACCCCTAAACAAATTCTAATTGTGATATTATGCGCAATTATACAATTGCAGAATACGTAGTAGCATTTTTACATTTAAGAAGTTGCCATTATTTTCCATTTATCATGAATAATCAATTTCTTTGGGAGAGGGTTGCTCATTATGCAATGTCACATAACAAATTGCTACACAAGATATGCAAAAAAATTTAAATAATCAAAGTTGCTAAGGTACGTACGTATATCGTCATGTGATGATTATATTAATACTCCGATTGAGCCAACCAATCAAATTTATTAATTAATAAGATGGTAAATTTTTTATATATCCCAACCGTGATAGGACAAGAATGATGAGAATGCAAAGCTTCACGGCCGATGGTAGATGGGTTCGACCGATCGCTCGGTCCTGTAAGAAATTTTATCCGTGAAAACTCCGTAAATCTGCAACATGATCAATAAAATGCAAACAAGCCGAATAATCTCCATGATTTAAGGTTATAAATTCCGCGACTTTTTTATAGGGCGGTCAAATTAATCGTGACCGATCCCGGAGTTCTGTTTATTGTCCTAAACTTAGCGGAGTACTGTTTTTACATCTGACTTTGATCGACACTGTCACGTGCATTCTGTCTGTTCGCTTCCGCGTCTCTTATTGGCTGTCAATCACGAGTTTACTGATAATCCAATAGATATAGTTTTAAGTAAAAATTTTATGTAGCTTCAGATATATAGGAGTGCGCCAGAGCAACCACCAAAAGTCTGGTCAGATAATAAGATCCCACAGCCACAGCATAATTTCTTTGAAAATTATTAAATTATCTAACTTCTATATACAACTTTATAGCCCTGCCAGGGGTCTAGACACTTTTGCAGTAACATGACCAACATGTGGTGTGGCATATTTTTTTGCTTTAGTTTAGGGTTTGGGTTTGGGTTCATGTTAGGGTTCGTGTTAGAGTTTTTAGCTTTATATATTATATGTAAAATTGCATTTCTGACACTTTTTGTTAGTACTTAAAGGCTGATTTAAACACCAGTTTTCGATTTTTTTTTCTTGCACATGTGTTTTGTTTTGTCGTCAGACTGATCCAGGACTAGTGTTGTTAGTCAAAATAATTTAGACATTTAGGCATTTAGGCAAATTGAATTTAGGCAATTTTAACATTGTTATTTTTTTAAAAATTACTATTAAAAAATATTAAAAAATTAATTTAGACATTTAGACAATTTAATTTAGACAAATTTTAACATTGGCAAAAATAATTTTGACTAATAACATTATTCAGGACAATTGAAATTTACGAATTCTGATTAGTCATTTTCTATATACCACATCACGTTATTGCAAAAGTGTCTAGATCTCTGACAGGGCCCAACTTTATTGTTGTAAAAATTTCTTATATAACAAAACAATACTATATTACTGGTTATTAAGATATATATGGCTGTGGCATTTTATCATCTGATCAAACTTTTGGTAATCACTCTAGCATACTCAATATATAGGAAGTGGTCAATTAAAACATGGCTTATAGCATTTTTTGTAAAAATAAATTAACAATACTATCAAATAAAGCATACATTTAACTATATGAGCTGTTGTCAATAGAAATAAGGCAGATTGACATTTTAAAAAAAATTAATGCCTTAACTTTCATAGCCAATATCTCGATAAATTTTGAGGCTGTCTTAATAATTTATTATTCAAAAGAAAGCATACGATCTAAGCTTTCTTTTAAATACTAAATTATCAAGATAGATTTAAAATTCATCAAGATATGAAATATGAAAGTTAAAGTATTAATTTTTTTTAAAATGTCAATCTGCCTTATTTCTATTAATAGCAGCTCATATAATTTAGCATTTAAAGTATTGATTTACATAATAAAATTTTTGTTGATGCCTATTTTTCTAAATACTATATGTAAATAGAAACAATCTAAAATTAGATTTTAGAAATAAGCTTGTTGATCTTTGCTAATAATTATAAAAAAGAGCTTGCATAATTGGCTAATTCATATAGATCAAACAGATTATACTAATAATAGATTATCATTATTGTTGTTATATTAAATTTCAAATGTGATTTTCTCAAAATAGAAAAAAAGTTATAAGCCATGTTTTAATTAACTGCACTCTATATAGTATAATATATATCAGAGTGTTTTGAACCATCAACCAAAAGTTTAACTGGGGCTAATCAGAGTAAATTTCTGAGTATTTCTAGCCAATCACTAATGTTTGTTTATATTAAATAAAATAGAATTGATATATCCTATTTTACCTAATGTAAACAAATATCAGTAATTGGCTAGGAATACTCGGAAGTTTACTCAGATCAGCTTTAGTTAAACTTTTGGTTAACAGTTCAAAACACTAGTGATATAGATTTAATGATTGGCGCTGTAAGTAGCTAATTACTACAATTATATTTACTACATATATTTTTACACAATATTTTTTAAACTTTAATTGTAGTAAT
>CAJVPY010006444.1:0-10522 GCA_910591965.1 Dentiscutata erythropus | reverse complement strand
ATTTATTTATTATTTTAAATAATTATTACATTTCTAAATTAAAATATATATTTATTTACTAAATAATCATTAATTTTTCATTTGCACCAAATTTTGACAAAAGAAAAATTAGCTATAAAACATTTTTAGACATAAGAAGCAATATAAAGTAGTCTAAGTAAAAAGAAAAGGCATCTGAAAATATATATACTTTGTTAGAACTACAACAGAGTTTTTAGTACAAGTGTTAGAACTTTCTTTGGTTGAAGATATATTTTTTCTAAAAAAACCACTCTTGAAAATTTTTTTCTGTTTTTTTGGGAGATACACCTAGACCCTGAATCACAGATCACTGTAAGACGCATAATCAAACAAACAAACAAACAAACAAAATGCACACAAACAAACAAACAGTTAATCACGTGTTCACTCATAGCAAAACAAATGTGCATTCTAGAAATTTCGAAAAGACATACAAATTGTGAATACATGGATCTAATGCTAATTAAAGATTTTGCTTCAGTATTGCAAAATAAACAAAAAGAAGTACTTGCAGAGCAAAGTAAATTTACATTAAATGTAGATTGAAATGTAGCAAGATATCTTGGGTATCAGAATCCAGAATTTATAACAACAATCTGCAGCACAATTGAAATGCACAAATGGGCTTTGTAAAAAGCTGATCAAGATAAAAAATTGTCGATCGAGAAACAGATGCTCATTAGTAAAGTAACTGAGGTTACAACAAGTATGAAGAAAGAAAGAATTAAACTAAGTGAAGAGAAAAGGCTAGAAATAATATGCACCTCAACAAAAATGGAGCTTGATACAAAAGAAGAAGAATCAAGTATTCGAGAAGAAACCTTAAAAAGAAAACGTGAACCAACAGATAATGCGAAAGATTTAACTGCTTGGAAAAAAGAAGAAGCAGTACTATTAAGATTAGCAGAAATGAATCTTAATGAGAGTGAATTTGAAATATTAAAGGAAGATAACACAGAAGGTGTGGAAACTAAAGCAGCATTAATTTATACTGAGTTCGGACAAGAAGACCATTCAACACAAGAAGTGAAAGAATGAATGGGTGCAGTTAAGAAAAGAGAAGAATTAAATGAAAGAGAAGATAAAAATGGAGAAGATGATATGCTAAGGAGAAGTGAAGATATACATAAGTCTATGTAGGCACATAAGAATAGTTCTAAACAAAAGACTATACCAGGAGGAAATCTCAAAAACAACAGGAAAGGGGCCCCCACATGGAAGTGAATTTAACCATCTGAGACCTACCCATATCAGCAAGAATAGGAAATATAAAAAGATGCCTGAAACTATATGGGTTCATAGAAAATATTGAGTGGCATATCTCAGCAGAACGTAAAGCCGCTTATGTTAGAATTAGATGCAGAAATGAGAAAAAAAAAGCACCTTATTTTGAATACTTGGGCAATTCATTATAAAATGGAAAAAACAGCAAGAGTAACAAACAACAAATTTAACACAAGAGAACTGGGGCTTAGAAATGAATTTAAACTTATTTTATGAGGAGTGCCACATAATGCATACGAAGCGACTCTACTCTGCCAACTTAGCAATTTTAAAGTAAAAATGGTACATATACCAGACAACAGAAATAGCAATCAGAGAGAAGCAGCTTTCATATATTTTGCATCAATGTTAGATTTACAAAAAGCAAAACCATCAAATCCATATTATTATAATCTCTGAATAAAATCATTGATATGGAGAGCATTGCCCTTTTAATAATAAAAAGAAAAGAATATATAAAGAAAAGCACACATAAAGGTGAATATCATATACGAAAGCAACAAGCAAGTAGAAATCAGAGCCCAAGGAAGTTTGCTCCTGTGCACATGAGCCGGAAGTAATACTAGAAAGCCGCTTGTCAATATAGATAGTATAAATTTACTTCAGGAATCAGAACCTGCAACAGGATCAAATAGACTTGCAGAAATGAGACAAAAGTTTAAAGTAATAGAGCAGATAGTTGCAATACACTCCTGAAAGGCACCATGGGTGAATCAAATTATATAGGCATGGCAGAAATCCTCACTTCTGCTTCAGAAGAGCCCAAAATACAAAAACAATGTGAGTATTTGAACGAAAGAAATAATAATAATAAGGGTAATAGTTACAAGCAACTTAGTTTAGGTTTTCATAATATAAATGGTCTAAAGTTAAATGGGCAGAAATTGAGAAACTTAGCAGCTTTTGGTAAAGAAGAGAGTTTGGACATTATCGGGATAGCAGAAACTAATATAAACGAGGAAGAGGGTAGATGGTTAGATGTAGAGGAATTCGGATATATAAGTTTTTGGTCAACAAAAGAGGTAGATAAATCAAAAGAGTCAGGAGTAGGGGTTCTAGTTAGTAAGAAATGGTCAAGACATTTAGCTATAGTCAGAAAATACAATCTATATGCACTAAAGTTAGAGTTTTTCTTTAAAAAAGCAATTGTACAGATATAGGTATTATATTTGCTGCTAGCCGATAAAAAAATCAACAAGGAGATGCAACGTATAGTAGTACAAAAATATTAGAAATAAGATCGACATATACGTAAGCATACTCAGAGAATATATAACACAAGATTAAATACCAGTAACACAGAACGCAAAAATCAAGGGCTGGGAAAAACTCTTCTTGAATGGTTTAAAAATAAAGAGATGATAGACTCATATAGGTACTTAAATCCGCACAAAAAAGAATATACCTGGCAAAAAGATGAAATAGCTTCAAGAATTGATTATATATGGATTGGAGAAGAGATGAGAGAATTTCTTAACGAAGCTACAATTAAGGACATTAATTTAATAACAGGTAGTGATCACAAAATAGTATGTGCGAATTTGAAATTAAGTAAAATACTTGGATATGGAAAACTTAGCAGAAGGGATCAAGAAAAACCAACTAGAAGAGTTTTACTGTATCACAAGGCATCATCAGAAGATTGGGAGGCGTATGGTGTGCATGTAGAGCACACTCTTTTCAAAAAAGGCCAAGACAAAAATGCGGAAACTTCACATATCACACCTACAAATATTAATATTGAATAGGACAATATTAGTAGTGCAATAATGAGTGCAGCATTAGAACACATACCCTGAGTTAATGTTAAGAAAACTGAAGCTCAGAAAAAAAGTCAATCCCAAAGTCTGAAATCTACAAAGAAATCAAGTTCTTATATTACTACAAAAAAGAAGTAAGAAAAGCCCTTCCACAAAGATTAACTCTGATGAGAAAGAAAGTTTAAATAAGAGAATTGATGAAATAAATCAGCTACACCAGATGCAAATCACACAACTACCAGAGAATTGGAGTCAAATTAAATTAGAGGAACTAAAAAATTGGGGTAAAGTTCTTAGAAAGAAAGCAGGTGATGAAGAGCAGAAAAAGAAAGAAGGTGAAATTCGGGAAAAAATAGAATTGAGATTCAGTATTATGGAAAAAAACAAAAAGAAAATGCTCCAAAGTCTGCTAAATAGGCCAGCCATATAACAAAATTACAATTGACAGAGTTCTGGTAGGGGAGATTTCAGAGTTCACAACCTGGAATTGATCAATGATGAAGAAGGAGTTAAACAGCAAGTAATCTCTCACTTTGAAGAACAATTTAGAAAAAAAATCAGAATTTTAAAGAGATGAAAACAGAATGGAAAGAAGAAATTGATCCTATGATATATAAGGAAGTAACAGTTCCCCTTACATTAGAGGAATGAATACGAGCTCTAAGTAAAACTAAAAATGACAGCACCAGGAATTTCAAATATTGGCTACATTCTGTTTAAAAAATTACCACCCAGAGTGATTGAGAAAATTTTAACTCTGCTGAATACAATTCTCAAACAAAGCAAGATTCCAGATAAGTGAAAACTTGGTCAGATATATTTAATCCCAAAAAATAGCTCCTGGGAATATAATCTAAGTAATACAAGACCAATAGTATTACTTGAAACATGTAGAAAAGTTTTTACACGAATGCTCCAAGTAAGACTAGACAAAGTTCTGAGCAAAAATAGTATATTAAAAGGAGCAAACTTCGCAGGCCTGTCTGGAGAAAGTACATCAACCCCTATCCACATAATGAACAATATAATAGAAGAAGCGGTGGAAAAGGAAAAAGAACTCTGGGTCACATTTTAAGATATGAGAAAAGCTTTCGATTCAGTTAGTATGGTCTCACTAAAAAAAGCTCTAGAAAGAATTAAACTTCTAGCGAAAATAGTTGAGATAATAATAGAATTATATAAGAATAGGCAGCTTAGTGTTATAACAGAGTTTGGAAGTACAGATTTTATAAAAGCAGGAAATGGTATAGATCAAGGAGAGATATTGTCTCCATTGGTTTGGAGGATTTTTTATGATCCTTTGCTCTGTAGGGTACAAGATGCCAAGCTAGGTTACAAAATGCATAACTCAGAAACATATACGAATTCAAAGAAAATCGAAGTATATATAAGAGTAGAAGTGCTAGCATATGCAGACAACACAACATGGCTGACAAATAGCCAAGAAAGCATGCAAAGGACAATTGACATTGCACAAGAGTTCTATAAGTTAAATGATATTGAAATAAATCCGAACAAGAATGAACTCATAGTGTTAAAACTGGGTAAAAAAAAAGAATGCAAAAGATTCCACAATATGGATGGGTGATCTGAAAATCGAAATTATAGCAAAAGATCCTAAAGAAACCACAAGATTCTTAGGGGTCTGGATGTCAATCAAGAACCAAAAAAAGTCTGATATATTCAAAGCAAAATGCATAGTAGGCAAGATCACAGGCCTCCTCAAGTACAAACAGATATCTCTGAGCCAGATCATATATGTAAACAATGCAATTCTTATACCTACTCTTGAATATAGATTAATAATCTTGTGTTTAACTAAAGCACAGTGTGAGAGAATATACCAACCAATAATTCGCCTAATAAAGTGGAAAATATCGATGCCATCCATGACAGCAAACATAATAACAAAACACCCAGAGATTACAGACCTCAAAAGTCTTTGGAATAAACACATGAAGCATCATATATCAGAGTTATTAGTCAGATTAAATACACCAGGTTTATTAGAAGAATCATCAACAAGAAGGCTTAAGCAGGGCCAATTGAGAGCAGGATCTTTGAGCTGTATTCTAACAAATCAGAATCTGTTAGCAGAAGAAGTGACAAAAAGTCACAATTTAGGTATAAACATTTTGCAACAGGCACACACTCTGGGCTTTGTAATAGAAGAAAATGAAATTACAAAGAGCTGGGATTTAGATACTACACAAATGGCGAATGATGAGGAGATCACATGTGTCTTTAAGCACTTGAACATGGCTTATGAGGAAACAAAAGTGAGCAGCCTAGGTCTAATTTTAGTATTACAACTTATTGCAAAAGATAGCAAAACAATGCACACATGGAATCAAGTCAAATTGGCAGGTGGCATGGTTCTAAAAGGAAAAAAAGCAGGCTGGTTCACTAAATTAGAAGATGAAATACTAGAAAATCCTCTTACACGTGTAGTCAAAAATAGATATAACTGCAAAGCAAATAATGTTAATGCACCACTAGAGACAAAAGAATTAAGTACTGACAAAAAATTAAAAGAATAGGTCTGCTGGAGAGATGAAGCAGATGCAATGCTCAATTTAGAAAAAGTTAAAGAAAAAGAAAATGCTTATATAGAAGTTGAAAAATACAAAGAAACAATCTTTTGTCATGAGAACGAAATGCAGCAGTTTATAGAAAGTGATGAAAGAAGCGAAACTTACATGGTTAAGCGCAGAAAACTAAGAGACATTTCAAACATAGTTCAGAAAACAGAAAATGGAATGAAGTTGATTTTCGAAAAGAGGCACATTGAAGAGGTATTTGATAAAAAGGAAGAGAAAGTAATAATCAAAGCAAAAGAGTTGAAAAGAATAAAGGAGAAGAGTGAAATAGTTATAGAGTGCGAATGTTGGGAAATGGTTTTAGTTAATAGAATAGTTCATGATGATGTAATTAGACATAGAATAGCAGAAAGTTTAGAACATAATAGAGATTTAGATAGTTTATTTTTTATACAGATGGCTCACTCGGTACTGCTAAGTTTGAAGATAAGTTAGTAATGGGATGTGGAGTAATCCAAGTCACAGAACCGGGTTAGCTTTTGCGTCAAATGTCTTGTGCAACAAAGAGGTGGTTCTTATCTACAAGAGCAGAAATAGTAGCAATATTACTCGTGTTACTAACAACACCCTGGGAAAAAGAGTAGAGATACGAACAGATAGTAAAGCAGCAATATTATCAATCAAAAGGGATTTAGAGACAGACAAGATAAGATCTTGGCTAAAGACTAAGAATTGTGGCTTAGTAACGACAATCGTAGAGGTGATCAAGACAAAGAAGCTAAAAACACACTTTATAAAGATCAAGGGTCACTCAGGCGATATTTTCAACGATCTTGCAGATTTGAAAGCAAAGGAAGGGTCCAAGTCAACAGAGTACCTAAATCCAGAAGCATTACATACGAAAGGCCACAAAATAAATACACGTGAGAAGGTAAACTAGTTGAAAAGCCGATTCGCTCTTTTGTTAAAATGATAGGGAGAGTATTATTGAAAGCAAAGTGGGCTTTCGTACACAACATGCATGATAAGACTCATCAAGAAAGCAATCTTGGTCTATGCTGCGCAACATAATAAGAGGTGGGACCAAACAATGAAACTATATGTTCAAATCAAATGCATTACAGCTTTTCAAAGCAAAGTGTATAAACAACATGCTCCCAGTATTCGAAAAACTCAATTGGAGAAGGCCAGAAACATACAAGACAGATAAATGTGTTATATGTAAAAAGAATGTAGAATATTTGGTGAGCTGTGAAACTTCCCTGAATCTACTCTGCGATCTTGAGGAGCAAGTAGTAGAAGCAACCTTATGTGAATTAAAAAAGGTAGAAAGCATGGAGACAACCAAAGAAGAAGTCTTAATAATGCTAGGGAAAGAATCCCAAGCTAAAGAATCACGTAGAATAGAAAGATGGATCAGAGGCCTAATCACAAAAGAAGACTTCGATGAGCTGAGACCTCTTTTTAACTCAAACAGTCAAGCAAAGAACTTTCTAGGTAGACTTTGGAAAAGAAGTTCACGAGATAATCTGGATTGCAAGATGTAAACTAGTACAGGAATGAGAGAAAAAAAATGGAATTATGCCAAAAGATAAAAGAAGATCATATGAAAAGACAAGAAGAAAAAAAAAGAAGAAAAACAATTTTAGAGATAACTAAAAAGGAGGTTTTAAGGTGGATTGAAGGGCAACAGGCAGATTGGTGGAAAAGTAATATGTAGTCTTGACAGGCGGTAAGATCCAGCTAGTGACATATTATTGAAGCCAATTGCAGGATAGGATAATACAGAGGCAAATCTTACTATAGCAGGTTACATATAGGTACTCAGTGAGCAACCAGGTAAGTCTCCACTTGTAATTTAGGTACTATAAAGTATAACTACAGAAATGCAAGACTGCCAAATTTATAAAAAAAAAAAAAAAAAAAATTATTTCAAACTATTTATTAACTTTTCCTAATGATCACTGTAACCAAAAACAGAACAAAAGAAAATTCTGGGATAGAGGAAAATTTTATTAAAACAACAAGCAAAATAGCTATAAACAAAAAGATAGAGCTAGAAATTTTAGCCATAGTGATATAGGAAAACATCTCTCTTAGCAAAACCCACCTGCTATTATACAAGAAAAACAACCTTCTTGTTAAAAATTTTTAGAAAAATTAGAAAAATTGGGGGAAATCCTCTGACCTGGTATTGCAAACAAATGCATAGGAAAAGTAAACAAAGAACTAAATCAATAAAGTAAACAAATGTAAAAGGGCAGTATGTATATTTAGATTTTGAGTAAACAATATAGAAGTTTTGGAAAACAAACAAATACAACACATGCAGGCAATACTAATCTAGAAAATTCGATTAGAAACTAGTCTAACAAATAAAGACAAATTCAAAAGGATAGATCGACAAATAAATAAAATTAAAAGTAGATTAAATTAAAGACTTGGCAACAGCATCACAAGAAAGGGTGCAAGAAATTTATACTGAGCAGAGAAGAATTATGCTTAAAGCAGATATAAACATAGCAAAATATTTAAAACTTAAGAACCCAGAATTTGTCACAACAATGTGAAGTGCAATAGATTGCTATAATTGGTTACAAATGAAAAAATCAAGGCAAAATTCTTTCAACAGAAGAACTTGTCTTCCTTGGAGAAGTAACAAAAATGTCATCCTATACAAATTAGAAAGAGAGACACAAGCCCAAAACAACTAAAATAATTACACAAAGTTGTCGTTAGATTTTTTAGAGAATAAAACTATAAAACTTAAAAAGAAAAGGAGAAAAAGATAACATTATAACAAAATATTAGAATTAGACTAGCAGAGATGAATTTAAATGAGAATGAAATAAATTCACAAAGAAAATAACACATCGAATGCAGAAGAAAAAGCAATGCTACTGTATACAGAATGTGGACAGATAGATCATGGCACTAAGATAATCAGTGAGTGGGTCTCTCTACTCAAAAAGAAAGAGCTATTGAGTGTGGAAAGAAAAATGATGATAGACACAGAAACTCCGTAGTGAATAGTAAAAAATCTTGACCAAATGAAAGAGGAGAAAAAGCAACTATTGAAAAAGGCTTGGGCTTTGCCATTTGAGGAAGGAAAAACAAGTAGGCTGTCACTAAAAAACTTTGATACAAATGAATTAGAGAATAGAAAAGAGTTCAGATTAATATTAAGACAAGTACCATACTCTGCATGTGAAGCAGCTCTATTTTGTTAACTACAAAGATTTTGAGCAAAAATGGGCTGGATTCCTAATAATAGCAATGGTAATCAAAGGAGTATGGCATATATTTGTTTTGCTAAAGATCTACAGTTAAAGCCATATTATTATAATAATAGAATGAAATGAGATAGTGTAAAGGACTATGAGGTATTTAGAAATATATATAGCAAGGAAAATCAAAATAGATTCTTAGATAGAGAGACAAGTAAAGAAAGTTATAATTGGTACTCAAAGCAATGAAAGAAGTATTGCAACCAAAAATTTAAACCAAAAAGAACAAGAAGCACTTTAAGCAGTTCTAGTAATTTCAAATATAACTATCCTTTAAACCATCAGGTTTAGCATACAAATTTGTATGCTAAAATATTTTGAAAAAAATTGGGCTTGAAAAATTATTTTTTTATAAAATATTTATTCTAATTGGTTGTGGTGATTTTTCAAGACCCAAGTTACATAGCATACCTGCAGCTGTGGAGTAAAATACTCTATGTAACCTGATTGGAAGGTACAAACTTACATAATGGCTAAAAAATAGATCATTTTACTCATACTTTTGAGCCATCTTATCTCTTTAACATCATCTCAAAAATCAATTATATGAAGTTGATCATGAAAAATCTTTGATAAACTTTAAAGTTATATTATAAAGGGGACCTCTGCATAGTGATTGTAAAAAATCTCTATAGATGTCATATGAAATTGCCTTTTTTAATATTAAATTTGAGCACAAAGATCCTATTATGGTCAATACTAAATAACTGATTTTTGGAGTATTGATAAAAAATTTTTATGAAATAAGAATTATAGCTTAGAAAATATGGGTGTGGCTTAATAAAATTTAGAGTAAATGCACAAAAACTGGTCAAAAATCATTTTAGTGTACAAATTTGTACACTAGACAGTTTAAGGAATAGAGATAGCAATAGCCTAGATTATATAGTAATACTAGAAAACCCCTCGGAAATACAAAAAATATTAGATTATACGAACAAGAGTACTCAAAAAAGATAGTGGCAACAGGTTCAAATAGAAAAGTGCTAGGGCTAAAAAAGAAAAACAGGTTGAAGGTAAAAAAGAAGAAGAGGCTGAAGTTGGAAAATTTTAGCAATGATGCAGGAAAAATTTGAAACAATTAAGTGCTAAATAGCAATGTACTCCTAAATTTTACCCAGTTGAATCAAAGATAAAGAGCAAGGCTAAGCTACAAGTAGTAAGGAAGAGGAAAAGAACAAATACTTTAAGTTACTTAAAATAGGGTTTCAAAACATTAACTGGCTAAAATTAAATGAACAAAAGCTACGAGCTTTAGCAAACTGGGTAAAGAAGAAAATTTAATATAATAGGTATTGCAGAAATTAATATAGGTGAAAAAGAAGAAAAATGGATAAAATTAAATCAACAAGAGTATTCTAGTTTTGAGAAGTTGTCAAAGCATGTTGGAAAAGTAGTAAAATATAGCCCATACGTAATTATAATAGAATTTTTCTTTAAAAAGGTAGTCTTTCAAGTTTGGATAATATACCTACCACCTGTTGATAAAAAAATCAATAGAAAAACTTAACGTACGATAATTAGAGAAATATGCAAAAATAGAATCAACACATAAACTATAAAAAAATAAAAAATATTATTATTATATATTTATTATGTATTTATTATGTTTTAAAAAACATAATAATTA
>CAJVPY010006443.1:0-10523 GCA_910591965.1 Dentiscutata erythropus | reverse complement strand
ATATTAAATTCAAATTAGAAATATAAGAAATTAAATCTTTATTAAATGCTAATGCTAACGCTAAAGTTAAATATAAATGTGAAATATATTGAATTCGAATTAGAAATATAAGAAATTAAATCTTTATTAAATGCTAACACTAACACCAAAGTTAAATATAAAATTTACTAAATTTGGAAATTGTATGGAATCTGAATTTGGAAGTTGCCGGAAATTAAAATATAATCTCAATGGTGATGTCAGCGACATTTTTTTATGGGCGATGCTAGGGTTGTTCTGGCGATATCGCCTAGTTATATAATAGTTCTAAATTTTATCATGAAATCTGACTTTATACTACTAACTAGTGGTGTGAGCGCAATGCCGTAATTGGTCGTATTAATTTTCACAAAAACTCAATTATATCGTGATCTAAATTGGAAGGTTTTGGCACCACTCGATTCGTCTCGATGAGACGAATCAAATGATACCAAAATCATCCAATTCGAATAACTGGATCACAAGGTATTCGCAAATAATAATTCAATGAATTACGGCAAACGTGCCGTAATTCTGTCGTAATCCATTAAGTAGTTTTCGAGAATATATCGCAATCCAGTGATTCAAATTGAATTGTTTGGGTACCATTCAATTCGTCACATCGAGATGAATCGGATGATACCAATTTGGATCATTGGATCATGACATAATTGAGTTTTTGTGAAAATTAATACGACCAATTACGGCATTGCGCTCACATCACTACTACTAACTAAAAATGCTTAGCACTCAATTTTACATATACACACTTTTTAATCCTAACATCCTAACCTTACAATAACCCTAACCCTAATAGGCGATATCGTCAGTAAATTAGTCTTATTTTTTTAAATAATGTCAAAATGTCTAAATTAAAAAAAATATAAACCTATTATTAGTAAGCATTCGAACTTGTTTATTATGTGAATTTCACGCTACCTAAAATAAATTTGATCCAAAAACGGTTACTTGCCCTATCAAGCAGGTTATATATATATATATATGCATATTTTCTGAGCTTTTTTTCACACAGTACTCACTACACTAAATGTTTATAATTTGGATCCGGATTACCATCAATTCAAAAATAAGTTACTTTTAATATATGGGTCTCTCTATCACTAATTTAGACGTTTAATCAATTTAGAATTTTGACATTTCGACAAAAATAATGTTATCTCAAAATATATTTCGACACAAAATTGCCCAATTGGAGGCTATGATTAACCTTAGATTAGGATTAAAGGGCTTAGATGTAAACTTGGGCTCTGAAAATTTCGATGTGTAGTTTTTCATAATAAACTTTTTTATCACTGTATAAACAGACAAGTTAAGTTACATTAGGCCATGCAAAGTTGATTTTTCGTTTTGCATAACTTGCCGACCCGTTTTTCAAAGCCTTTTAAAAAATTCCAATTGTGCCAATTATTCTATTTTTGCTGTTGTTTTTTATCATAAATTTATCCGGTATCACCCGATGGAGACCTTATTCCTTGGATTATCCAATAGGCGGTAGAAAAAAATTTTTTTCTAATAGATGACCCAATTTTTCTGATTCTATGTTATGCGAACCGAAAAATTTACTTTCGTGGCCTTATATGTGAACGTGAGTCTATTACTAAAAAAAAAAAAAAAAAAATTCGACCGGAATTTCAGAATTTTGGGACACCAGGTAATGCAAACGAAAATCTGACCTCACATTATACGAAAGCCACACACATATATTACCCTTACTATTACGTACTGTACATTTAGCACATAAAAGTAAACCAGTTTGTCAATTAGAATAGGGCATAAATCACACGTTGCCTTGGCTTGACAATTTAATAAACCATTTCATGTTTATTAATACAGTATTTGATCCTTATTTTACCTATGTTAATTTGGCCATGGATACAAAAAAATATTTCTAATCCAATCATGCCTAAATACCTGCAAACTTACAAAATGTCAATCACATGTATTACGTGATTCTCATTGCTTCATTAAGTTTGAGCAAAGATCTTTTTAAACTTAAATATACAAACGAAACTTGTGACCATATAAAATATGATTTCTGGATTTTTTTATTGTAATTGCATCTTTTAAATTTATGTTGGTCAAAAGGTATAATGTAAAAAATAAGACCTTCAATGGCATTCTTTTTATATAAATATGCATCGGGTCATGAAATTTTGAGATATATCCGCTGATTGATACATTAATAGAAGAATCTTTCCGGTGTTTTATATGGCTCTATCTCAGTTATAAAATCATTTGACATCTTTCCTTTTCAAATAGGCAATATGGCAGCTCACGAGTTATGCTTTGACCGGTCAAATAATTTAACAATTAGAGAAATTTTAGAATCTTGTGATCATTCGGGACATGCCCGGGCATTTTGTTAGTAAATTTTACAAAAGTTGAAAAATACTTTAATAAAGTTTTTAGTAGCATTCTAAACTTGTACAAAGAACCATATATTGAATGTTCTAAAAATATGTATTTAAAGTTTAAATTATAATTATAATTTTGTTTATAGATTAAATTTATCGATTTTTTGTAAACAAAAATTTAGATGCATCAATTAATCTAAACAATTGATGCAACATAAAATTCCTGTAAATAAAAACGTCCCTTGTTATCAAACTTGCTCATTAAAATCTTATTTTTTAGCCTTTTCTGCCTTAATTTTTTCCAAAAATTGAATAGCTTTAGGCTGATTTTTCAAAGCTGCCAATTTAATATATGACTCAGCTTTTACTTTATCAATTTCAACCCCAAGCTTTCCATTCCAGTAAATATCTCCCAAGTTAAAAAGTGCAGTAGAATTTTCTGAATTTGCTGCCATAGTCATATACTTCATTATTTCCGGTACATCCAGATTATTTTTATTTTCAAGAAGAGCAAATGCATATCGAAGTTGAGCATCAGGCACACCATTATCAGCTGCTTCTTTGAAAAGCTTAAGCGCAGCTGCATGATCCTTTTTTACACCTGTTCCATTCAATAAATAATATCCTTGCCAATATTTTGCCATATTATTTCCAAATGTTGCATTACTTTCAAAACATTTCCAAGCTTTTTCGTAATCCCTTGCTTTGTGTGCTTTAATGCCTTCTTCAAAAGGCATTAAAGGCTGTATAGTAATAGGTATTTCAAAATCTAAACAATCACAATCATCAGGTAATTCAAATTGTTTATTAGGTTGTTGAAGATCAGTGCTAATGCAAACTTGTTCTTGGAAATTGGTTGAAAGCTCTAAATCTGAGACGTCACTAGAATCAGCTTTTTTGGGTTGTATATGTGGGGAAATACCTACATGCAATTGAAAAAGCTCTTTAAGCTTCTGTTGCATTTCCATGTCCGAAGGACGCGATGAAGGTTCATCTTCCCAAGCTTGATAATTAAAAAAATTAATTTAGAATTTTAATGCATAGTTAAATAGATTATGAGAATAAAATATGTTTACCCCTTTTGATGAGTTTATAAAGCTCTTTTTGAATTGTTGATGGACAAAGAGAGGTTTCAAAAGCTTCTCGTTTTTTACCCAAAACATGATCTTGGATTTCACTTACTTCCATGCTGTCATAAGGAAACTTTTGATGACAAAGCTCCCAAAGCATCATTCCAAAACTATGCTCAAAACGCAACAAGTTAATAACTTTATATAAAAACGTTGTTAATGCTAAATATTTGTTGGATAATCATTACCTGTACATTTCACATTGATGATTATATCTTTGTGTACTTCCTTTTGGAGATTTCCGCATCTTTTCGGGTGCCAACCATCGAATAATATCAGCCAATATTTTAATTTCTGAAGATACTCCTGTTAAAGTGCGACTGAGTTCGAAATTTGAAATTTTAGGCTCAAATCCATCAGTGACCTAAAAAATAACCGATTAGTATTAACTATCAGTTTACGAAAGTTAAAAATTTTAATCGATTAATCAGTCAACTGAAACTATCAGTCACAAAATTGACTAAAAAATCAAATTAACAAACAAATAATCGATTAATCGACTAACAGATTAACAATTCTTGTATTTGAGTTATATACATACCAAGATATTCTCACAACGAACGTCATGATGATAAAGATTGCATTGATGCATAAATACTAAACCGTTAAATATATCACGTGCAAACCGTAGTTTTGTAGGCCAATCGATATTATATTCTAAATACAGTTCGCGTAGATTACTATACGCAGCCCAATCGTAAATCATAACTTCGCTATTATCCACATTCGAAACTCCATAAAAGTTGATAATGTACGGACAGACACCTAATTTGAGAATTATAGCTAATTCCATTTGCTGTTTTTTCAGAATTGCTCGATCGAGAGGTATATCATTGTCTTTAACCAATGTAACTTTTTTACATGCTACCTCCATTCCACGGAAAATTTTTTTACGAACAGCTTTATTGGTTCCACGAACGTTATCATTAGAAGAAAATGGTTCGTGTAATTCATTTGGATCTACCTTGGGAGCTTCGTATTCTTCGATCAATTTAGGTCCCATTTTATCCATGGGAATCACACCACCTTTGCTTTGTGCATCACTAATTTGTGTACCCAGATTATTTGCGCTTGTTAGCAACGTAGTAACTTCCGTTATTGCTAACCTAATTTCAGCCTTGATTTCATCCTTCATGTCGGTCATTGACTATAATACATATATTGAAATTTATTGCGGTTCATACATAAATAATTAGCAAAAAAAAAAAAAATAAATAAATAAATAAAAAGGATTTATATAAATAGATATAAATTATATAAAGTAATTCAAATTTACAATAACACCAATACCTTTTTCAAAATCTCAAGATCTTCTGCTACATTTTGTGCCTCTATTTCTCTTTGTTCAGCATTGTACATGGCCATAGTAAAGTTTAAATCACTACAAACTTCTTCAAATTCTTTAATATTTTTTTCAAAAGCACCTTTTACAGCATTAGCATTTATAAACTTTTGAAAATATGTCAATTGTGTAACTTCTTTAGCAAATTTTTTAATATTCTCCAAAACATTAACAAATCTAACCCAAGCATGATAATAATCTTGACTTCTAAATTTTTTTTCATTTGCCTGATATTTACGTTGCAATGATTTAACAGCAGTTTGTGCAATTTCAACACGATCTAATAAAGCGGCACATATTTTTTCATTACATTTTGCATTTTCATAAATATCTAATATTTGTTTAAGAACGTTCGCAACCGTGTTGAACAAGGGAAGGAATGGAGTAATTGCATCTCCTACAGTTTGAACGGCACCGAGTGTCTGACCAGTTATTTCGGATGCTCCTCCAGGCTTTTCATAATTTCCTCGTAAATTTGGATTATAATCATGGGGAGGTTTTTGTTGAGACATCACTAATTAAATCTAAGCGTTGAGTTATGTTAGTGGTAAAAAAAAAAAAAAAAAAAAAAAGAAGCTTTTTTCTTAAAAAAGTAGTGTGAATAACTCTAGGACGTACGTACGCATATACGATATACATGTTTATATTGCTTTTACAGCAAAAATGTTCTATATTTAGTTATGAAAGACATAATATAACCGGTTTTATCGATCTGCGAAGCTTGTGATCTATTTATTATTTGTTTGACAAAGCATTAACGCTAGTATATAACGGAATTTTAGAACCGATACACCAATGCATAGAAAGGTAACACATAGAAGCACAGAATTTCTTCAATAAGTTTTTTCTCAAAAAGTCGAAATATGCTGTCGTTTTATCAATTTGCGAAGAATGCTGCTGAAACTAAGAAATTTTAAATAAAAAATTTCTAATATAACTTGTATCCATTTAAGGAATAACTTATTTCGATGTACGTAACACTGTTATTTTCATTTCTCTTATTTGGTTAGAATTATACTTATTTCTATATTTAGTATCTCGTTTTACTTATTTAACTTGTGTATCAGCTTTAAAAAAAAAAGCCTGAAATCATATTTTATATGGTCACAAGTTTTGCTTGCACGTATATTTAAGCTTTGCTCAAAGTTAATGAAGCAGCGAGCATCACGTGGTACACGTGATTGACATTTTGTAACAGCAAAAGTTGCATTTTTGATAGATCTGTGGTTACTGATAGTAGTGATCGGGTTGGAGCAACCCACTGGTCACCGTGGGCCATCCACAAATTAATCTACAGTAAGTGTCTGATCCGGCCAAAAAAAATGTTATTACAGCTATTGTCAAATACTGGTACGTCGAATGGCAATGTAATAATTTATGTAAGCATTGTATTATTAGTATAGCTAACTAGAATATATACATAAATAGCTTTGTGATTCAAGCGCCTTTAATTTTAAATTGAATATCATATGTACTAAGTAGATTCATTATTAACTTTAGTTCGAAATTCTTAGACGATTCGAGTGAAGTTAAAATTTCGCTTCGAGTGTATTTAGAATCAACTTATGTTGATTCTAAATTTAAAAAGACTCCATTTCGATATACAACATATATATTTTATATCGATGGCGTTCATTTCATCGACAATCGATTCACCGACAAATTTATTTTACTGCAATTAGTTCATCGACAAGTTTATTTCACCGACATTTTATGTCATCGACACTCGTTTCTAGTGTTAGACACAATCAAACAAAAATTTGATAGTCAAATACTTGTGATTAAGTCGGACGTCAAATAATCGGATATTACATATATACGTGTATACATATCAGGGACACAGAATTTATGCGATGAGAATTTGTAAATTATGCGTGCGGTATGTGTAATATATGCGATTTGCTGACGATTAAAATTTAAAAGTGCGATTTAGTGTTTTTTGCAAATTAAATACTGCGCTCAACTAGCAAATTTTTTAATCGGAGAATAAATTAATACGTGATTTTTTAATCGGAGAATATAAATATGATGTAAATTTATGCGATTTAGTGCAATTTGGTTTAATCATACTAAATCACAATTTCCGTGTCCCTGATACATATGTACATATAGTATTGGTTAATCTGCGATTTTTGATGTCCGACTTAATCGCAAGTATTTGACTACCAAATTTTTGTTTGATTGTGCCGAGCAATACTCGTTTCACAGAGTCTAGAATTAAAGTTAAAGTTAGTGTGATTTATAAAAAAAGAACTTGTCGGTGAGCTAAATGTCATTAAAATAATTGTTGGTAAAATGATTGTTGAGATTATTTATATTACATGTTTTTGCAGATAAAATTTATTATTTTATATAATGTCGACATATTCAACCTTACTAAATTTTCATTTGAATACTTGCCTAATACCTTTGATAGTTTAATAGATCTTGACAAGAAGCGACCCTGGATGTTAACCTGGTCACTACTCGGGTGGCATTTTTTTAGGCGGGTCCAATCAAATTAGCATGCCACCGTGAGGGTAACGAAATACAAATAAAAAGAAAATAGGTATGTGCAGGACGTCTATGCTAGAGAATAATTTTCAAAGGGCTAAAACTTTACACAGTCAATATTTTAAAATTTGACTGGTAATTCTTGAGCTCTACAATGTTTTTTAAAATGTGTGCCGTCAAGGGAAAACCTACATGCTGGCTTTCAATTATATTTTGTGTATAAACTTTTGATCGTATTATCCTGACAACTACTACACTAAATTCGATGAGATTTTTTTACTCGAATTCTACATATCTGTAGAATTCGAATAAAAAAATTTTCATCGAATTTAGTGTAGTAGTTGTCAAGATAATACGATCAAAAGTTTATACACAAAATATAATTGAAAGCCAACATGTAGGTTTTCCCTTGACGGCACTCAAATAATACCTGTGTAAAAGATTCAGCATTTAAAGTTTATTATGTTTACTAGGAAAATAGGACCTATTTGAAGTCCGAAGGACTAAATATAAAGATTTTCTTTTTTCATGTTACACCTGATCTAGCCAATCAAAATTCATAATTGTTAACACACAGACATCGGTGTACTATTGCTCTACCTGTAGTGTCCTTCGGACAATAAAACTTAATCAATTTTAAAGCTATTAAACCTTTTTATACAAAAGGTTTTTCAAAAAAAAACGACCGGTAATTTTATAGAGCTTATATGGCTTTATAAAAATTATCGGACAGTTTTTGAAAATCTCTAGTATAAAGGGTTTTAAAAATTGAAGAAAATCACGTGGTTGTGTTTTACAGAGATCCTGTACCGTACGTATTGGCTGATTTTTACGATTTATGTAGATTGGACCTCAAAAATTGGTTTAATTCTAGTCAAATTTGCAGATCATATGGCCCTTGGGGATGAGTTTTAAAGCTCATCCCCAAGGGCCAAATGCTTTGTAAATTTGACCAGAATTACAGGTTTTGGCCAATTAGAGGTGATAGGATTTGGCAAGGTAAGGCTAAATTAGGTATCGCGGGAACAAAAAAAAAACAATACAGTCACCACTTTTATGCGAACATTCACTTAAGGGCAAAAGGAGCCTATTTTATACAATTTTACATGTGGGGAAAGTAAAAACAAGATTGAATTTTTTTCTATTCTAAGGTCTTATAGTCTGGGAATAATTTCTTCGTGGGTTCTTTGATGCATAGAATCGGGGTTTTGATCATGTTTTCAGGCCTCATGACGTCAAATTTGGCACAGCAGATTTTGGTGGTTGGAAAGATTGAAGATCAAGTAGCCTAGTGATATCATTATGGAATCACATCACATGATTAAGTGTTCGACCTATGTTAGGTTTAGTGTTAGGGTTAGTTAGGATAATTTGTTTAGTGCAAGTAAACAAATGACTTAATTGCATAATTTCATATGATGTGATTATCACTGGGGTACTTGTCCTTCAAGTGTCCCGGTGGTTTTGCTGCTGACACTATATAAGAAAAGATGAAAAATCATACAGTAAGATAAAAATAATAAATTGCACAGAATATTTATATGATTAGGGATCACTCAGAAACAATATATTGTCTATCAATAAATTGGAAAGTCTTTAATTTCTTTATCATCATTCTAGTGAATTGACTTATCCAAAAAATCTTCACCCGAGCCACCCGTCGGGTGAACAATGTGCCACCTGGGTGGAATGTGTTAACTCGGCTTAACTCATTTTATAAACTGTCAAAGTAATTTGGTAATCCACGAAGTAATTCGGAAGTTAGATGAGAGGTATGTTTAAACGTTTAAGTTTAGCTTGTTAGCATAATAAATTAATTAAACTCAGCAATTTAGGCTGTCTTTTGCTTGTGAAAACTTTTTCTTCGTAATAAAAAATCTTTCTATATAGGCTAATAATTTGAAGTTGAGTTATAAGGCTTATAAGTTTCGTGAAAAGGTTAAAATGGAGTATAGCAGTAGTATTGTAACTGTATAATGAAATCATTTTATAATAGAATAAGTATTAAAAGTGGGTTTGATTATTTTTATTAGAATGTGATTTGTTACCCGGGATTTCGTGGTGCTGGGTTCGGTTAGGGTCGGGTACATAAGTGGCGTGATTGGAATTTGTGTGATGCATGAATTTAATTTGTATATGTTGCATAATGCGTGTAACCGGGTAATTTAATACCCAGAAGATAATCTCTAATAAAAGAGTATCGATTCCTTTGGAATCGATAACAAGTTAGTTTGCTTAGTGAATACACATTCTTGGTGACAAACCGTTTCTCCTCTATAATGCATCGAGGTGGTATTGCCTGGTACGATAAACCAGCGCCAAGTGAGTGTTCTGTCTAAGTGAAACGAACCAAAGACCCCTATAACCGTGAGTCGCCACGAAAATAGTTTAGATATTTACTTGTATTTTTTTTATTTTACTTTATTTTTTATTTATCTTTTATTTACTTTATTTTTTATTTACTTATTTTTTTTTTTGATTCGTACGTAATACGTTAGCTTAATAAAATTTTGGTTTGTCAAAGTTTTGTTTTGACAAGATTATAGTTTTAGGTTTAAAGTTAATAAGATTTTATGATAAAGACGGTAAAGATTCAGCCAGTATTGAATTTAGTTACTTTCTTTATGCATATTAATTTTTTTATTCACGACGATTTAGTTAAAGTTTAAAATTTGATTAACCAATAAAATTTTACGATTTCACGAGATGATCTACCCGGGTCAAATCACTAATTTCTCGGGACGTTACATACACGTGTACAGTCAGACCTCTCTAAGTGCACGCCCTTGGGACCATACTTTAATAACATGCATATAGAGAATACAGTCAGACCTCTCTAAGTGCACGCCCTTGGGACCATACTTTAATAACATGTATATAGAGAATAATAAGAAAAAGTGCATTTATGGAGGTCAAGTATATATTTGAGCCGGCACTTAAGTGTGCATTTAGAGAGGGTATGCACTTAGGCGAGACCAACTGGATTCTGTGTTTTACATTACCCCCTCTCCCCTCCGGAAGAGGGGGGGAGGGGGAGAATTTTTGGTTTACATAGTAAAATTTAAAATTTTTTTCCGAATTGATCCGTGACTGTATAAAATTCTTCCGAAATATCCCGTAGCCCTATGTGTATTTATCAAAATTTTTTTACTATGATGGAGAGGG
>CAJVPY010006442.1:0-10524 GCA_910591965.1 Dentiscutata erythropus | reverse complement strand
ACCTGTTCTTCAAGTAATTTTTGAAGAGCGTTTTTTGCCAATACATTATGTTCCAGAACTATTTATGGTTATGGATGGCCATAAAAAAAACAGGGTCAGGTCGCTATGGCTACGCAGATCTTTTTGTCCTTTCGGAAGGCGGAGACTTTGTGGTTCTGGAACTTAAGTATATCAATTTGGCCGGGTTATAAAAAATAATTTGAGCGAAGGTTATAAAAAATAATTTGAGCGAAGGTTAAAAAATAATTTAAGCGAAGGTATAAAAAATAATTTAAGCGAAGTTATAAAAAATAATTTGAGTGAAGGTTATAAAAAATAATTTGAGCGAAGGTTATAAAAAATAATTTGAGCAAGGTTTAATAAGTAATTTTAGCGAAGGTTCAGTAAGTAACTTGAGAAAGCTTTATTATTACTCTGTATTTTGTTATTAAATAGTTTGTTGATCTGCATAATAAAAAAAATTTCCTTATTTAGTCACAAATAAGATTATTTAAACTCCCCTTATAATTTTCAATTTCGTACGTACGTACGTACGTTGTATCATAGGATACAAATATGAGCTTGTGTTACAAAATAAATCCAACAATAGCTAACACGATAAGTATCATGTTTGAATTATGTTCTATAGGAAAATGTTATTAATTATAATTTTCTATTAGAATCGGATTATGAAACCTCCAAGAAAGTACTCTTTATATATCTTTTCTTCTCTTGTTGGTATAGAACTATTCCCGATAGTTTTAACCTTCTCAGGAGGTTACGAACCTTCTACGTGGTTCGAAACCAATGGCAGAGACTATTTTTGACATAACCAATGTGGCTTACCAACCCTGTAATACATATATGGCACAACAACGTATACATATGCAATACAACATTTATGCATGTACATGATTCTTTTCTTTTTTTTTTTTTAAACATGTCGATATCGATGTTTCTTTTTTTTTAATTTAGATATCGTGTGATGTAATAAGAATATTTAGAAACCAGTAACGGCAAAAAAATATCAAAATTTGTTGAAGGAGGATAAAGGTAATATTGACTTTTATGAATATTCCCTGTTCAGAAATATCAAGGAAATTGGAAAGGTATGGTTCTTCTAACCATTTAGTGCACTTTTTATTTTAGTATAGTACAAGTTAAAATTAATTTTCAATGCGTTAAATTTATAAAGGCGGGTTTGGAGTTGTTGGTTCGGCTGATTACGATGAAGAAAAGTTGCATTGAAAAATCTCAAAACTAAAGAAGCAACTAGAGAATTTGTTAACGAGGTGATATATTATTAATTGTTGCTTCCAATGTTTTGTTTCAATCTAATAAATCATAATCATTATCATTATAGCTTAAACAACTGCGTTCTATTAAATTTCATCCTAATGTTAACCAATTCTATGGAACTACGATAGGGATCGTTAATAATACATATTGTATTCTTAAATTCCTTAAATTATAATTCTAGCTTTTATATAATAATTTAGATCCTGAAACGAAAGATTTATGTTGGTACTGCAGTTTGCCAATGAAGAAAACTTGCGACAATATTTAAAAAGCAAATGGTATGAGGGCGTTTTTAAAATTTCATTGAAAGAAATTATCAAAATTGCAACAAATTACTCTTGGGTTAATGAGTTTGCACAATAGTAATATAATCTCATTGCGACTTAGTAAGCATAAAAAATTTTTATTATTTATATTAATGATTTAATAATATTTAATAATATTTAGCATCCTAAAAATATATTAAAAAATAATGACAAATTCTTAATTGCAGATTTTGGTTTAGCAAGAAAAGTAAATGATAGCTTTATTTCGTGCACCAGCATATTGACCCGCAATGCCATATCAATCCTGGAAGAAAACATGACAAAAAATCGGATATTTATAGCTTAGGTGTAATATTTTGGGAGCTTGCAAGTGAAACTGCCTCATTTGAAAGCGCTAATACACGAGATAAAGTTGTTATTATTGTCAATATTGCATGGCTACTGAGAAGATACAATTCCTGGTACGCCACCTAATTTTTCTGAGCTTTATAAAAAATGCTAGGATATTGATCCACAGAAACGTCCAACAGTAAAAGAAATTTTGGAGGCTCATGATAAAATATCAAAAGAAACATTTGTGGAGTTTATTACAAATCCAGAAATGGCACATGCAATTCATTTTCTGTCGGACCATCTGTACAGATGTTAAACGAACTTGGCTCAAAAAAAAAAATCTTAATCTTTTTCAGACGATGTGATTGAACTAAAAACTCAAGGGTTAATTTGTTATGAGGCGAATGATTATGAAGGATCTCTCAATTTTTTTAGTACTATAAATCATTGAAAATTAATCCTGATTATATATATTCATTAAAATTCCGAGGATTAGCCTTTTTTAAACAAAAAAATTACGAAAAATCCCTTCAAATTAGTGAGTATTATTGATAATGATTTAGTTTCGCTAATAAATCGAGAACGAATATACTATATGTTAGGCCGTCATGAAGAATCTCTTGTAGATTTAAATAAATCATTAATAATAGAATCAGACGATGCCATCGCGCTAAGATCTCGAGGACAAACATTGTATATGCTAAAACGTTATAAAGAATCACTTGCCGATTTAAGTAAATCCTTAGAAAAGGATTTAAATGACCCTGATTCACTAAGATCACGAGCACAAACTTTATATATGTTAGGGCGCTATGAAGAGTCTCTTTCTGATTTAAATAAATCATTAGAGCTTGATTTAAATAAATCATTAGGGCTTGATTTTAATAATGCGATTACATTATCAAACATGTTACATGCTAAATCTTTTCGAAGAATCTATTGTAGATTTAAATAAATCATTGGAAATTGATCCGAATAACGCAATTACATTAGGATATCGGGGGATTAACTTTTTACAAAATGAAGAAATATGAAAAATCCCTTAACGATTCGACAGATTCATTGAAAATTGATCCAGAAAAACACCACTGCACTATGGATTCAGAGACAATCTTATTTTAAGTTAGAAAAATATGAGAACTTCTAATAAGCTTAACAAATTATTAGAAAATGTTGATGCATTAAAAACTAGAGCGCTAGCATACTATATGCTTGGTCATCATAAAAATTCATTTGAAGATTTAAATAAAGCAATAAATATTGATGAAAAAAATGCAGAGCTTTTAAGACTTCGAGGACTGGTTTATTATAATTTAAGAAATTATAACAAACCAATTGAAGATTTAACAAAATCATTAGGCATAGAGCCAAATAACGCATTTGCACTAAGATCCCGAGTAAAAACGTATTATACGTTAAATCAATAGAATTTGCAAATACCCTAAGTTTACGAGAACAAACATATTACGTGCTAGACAAGCATGGAGATTCTCTTGCAAATTTAACTAAATTGCCACAATGTCTTATCATCAAGTAAAGATATCTTCAAGGATTAATCATCGAAACTCCTTATAATGTATATAACCCATATGAATATAAATTGATTTTAAAGCTAGCATAAATGGGATTAAAGTCGATGATTTTATAAGAAATGTAACAATGAATGCAAACCGTTGTTGTATTGAAGGCCCGTTCAACCAATGAAATTCTCGGAGGATATAACCCTCTTATATGAAAAAAAAAATAGAAAGTATAAAAAAAACAGATGATGGTTTTATTTTTAAATTTTCTGATACAATTAGTAGAGTAGTAAATGCTGATAAGGCAATTTATTATGATGATTGTTCTGGCCTGTCGTTTGGTAAAAGAGATCTTTCGTTACAATGCAATATGGTTGTAAATGATAAGTGGTATTGTAAAAAGAAAAGTTATAGTGAACAACTTCGCTCAGTGATGGTTTTTTTATCGCTAATAATTATGAAGTTTATAAAATTGGAAGATATATTTATTGAGGTTGCCATTTATCACCACTAGTGATCATCATGATCTCAAAACCTACTAAGTAAACGGGATCGGGTACGCTAAGTAAACCCCTGAAAACCTCACGAAAACTAAAATCATGACCTTATATCTAATCTACATCATATTGTATAAAACTCCTCCTTTATTTTAAAACTGTACCCTAACCCCTATATAGTGTTCAACGCCATAGATGCATTTTATAATTTTATTCAAAAGGTTACTATTTCTAATTTTGTGAAAATAAGCGGTAAATATGGGCTTGGTGCTGCAAAAAGGGGATTAAATTAACAAAACAAAAGTTCTTCGGAAAATGAATTTTTATATTATAATAAATCATTAAAAAAATACAAACTTTAAAGAGCTATACTACAAACCTTAATATAAAAGATTCTAATCTTATTTTAAATTGATTTGTGCTGTGCAAAAAAAAATTAGTTTGAAAATTTCTCCCCTTTTTGCAGCACCTAGCCCATATAAATATAGAATGGGTGACACCTTCTGGCAAAGTTTCCAGAAACAAAGAATTAGCTAAATCACATAATTGAAAAATGTGGCACAGCACTACTTAATATATGCAATCAGTAATTACACAATACTAATTGACCATTAAGTAGCTCTGTGCCACATTTTTTGATTACATGATTCGCCTAATTCTTTATTTCTAAAAACTTTGCTTGAGGTGTCATCTATCCTATATTTAATTTTTTTTGGGCTACTCGAAGTTAGTTTTCGTTTTGCATAACCTGCCGACCCAATTTTTCAAAGAAATTTTTTCGAAAGTTCCAATTGTTCCAATTATTCTATTTATTTTCATTTTCCATAAATTTATCCGGTATCACCCGATGGTGACCTTGATTTTCCAATAGGTCCGCTAAAAAAAAAAATTTCCAAATTTTCTGATTCCATGTTATGCAAATGAATAATTAATTTGCGTGGCTTTGGATATGAAAAAAAAAAAAAAATCTGATCCGCTGACTGGAGTTTCGACACCAGGTCATGTAAAACGAAAAATTAATTTTGTGTGGCCTTACTCCTTTATACACTCTTATTTTACCAATTTTTCTTTAATTAAAAATTACTTTTACTTATACAATTTTTTTATATTAAACTAAGTAAATTTCTTCTACTGAGTAAAGTTATTTAACTTTTTATTAATGACTTTTTTTTAGTATATACGTATTTTAATACAAAAAATTGATTTTTATACCAAAATACAGCAATCATTTAAACAATCGAAATATCTATGTATTTTATTTAATAAAATATTCTTACATATTTGGTATATTATAATTATCTTCTAAAATAATTTATCAAGTTATATTCAAAATAACTACTAAAAACCCTTTATAAATGTATACCCTCTTTAAATGTACCTCAAGTTCGGGCCCAAACATACATATGACTCTATAAATGCACTTTTTCATATTGCTCTTTAATTGCACGTTTTTAATGCTTGGTTCCAAGTGAGTGCACTTATAGAGGTTTTATTGTACTAGCATTAATTTTACATTTGGAATACTGTAAAAAAAGTTGTATATTATATTATAAATCTGATGTGGAAAATTTTTTGTATTTGACTAAATTAAATGAAAACATTTAGAAAATTATTAGAAAGAACAACGTCTTATAAACATTTTTCAATGTAATACCTTGAAAATATTTATAGATCTTCCTGTGCATCGCCTATATCAATCCCAAATCTCGTCATCACAAAAATGGTAAAACCAGTACTTAAAATATCGGCATAAATATGTGTTTTTTAAATTTAAATAATTGTTGGTTTTATAATAAAGGCGTATTATTCGGTATAAGCCAATTGCCGCAAGCTGTAATATATCAATTGTGAATAAAATTATTTGGTATACGAACTCCCTCCTTTTTTTTAATATTCTTTTCATTGTTCATTATTTTAAAATATGGACTCTGAAGTAATATAATAAAGCCGAAAAATATGCACAACTATCTCTCGTATATTCAACACAATAGGAATTAATAAGCATTCCGGATGATCATGATTGAAATATGCACCTACGCAATTTGTAGTATCAAAAATATTGACGGCTGCTAAAAGAATTAACTCTGTAATGCGTACGCTAATAATTATTCCGTGAAAATATTTAAATTCAAGTGTTTTATAGAAGTAACAAACAGATTTACACCGTAAATATGCAAGATGTATCAAAACAGCTTTGGCTATCAAATAAAATACTGTTCTGATGTCATCTGCAATATAGCATGATGTCAAATAATACCTATTTGTACAAAAACTTCGACAATTAGGTCTTGTTATGTAAAACCAATTTGAACAGTTTGAACCAAATATGTCTGGATCTGAACAATATTCAGACGCCACTATCATTAAAGGCGCAACAAATTCGACAATAAGGGCTGATACAGTATATTCATAAGACAAAAAAGCTCTACACTTTTTATTGTACCATTAGCTGTGTCTATTATTAACATTCGAAAGAATGATTCTAATGTAAGAATAAGGGCTGCACCAACAAATAATGCTGAGGTAATGTTAAATTGTGCCAACTCCATATGATTAGTTACAATGATTATACGTATAGCGCTTAGAAAATTAGCAAGCGATAATAGATGAAAAAATCAGTAAGAGATAATATAGATGAAAAATTAGCGAGCGATAATAGAGATGTAAAATCAGCAAGTGATAATAGAGATGAATGAATACAATGAACAAATTTATACTTTTTCCATGTTAATAAATTTGATGATATGGATATAGTTATTATTCTACATACGAACGCACTAGTAACTGACGGAAATTGTTCTCCAGTGTCAATTACACAAAATCAAAAGTTTTGCTATAAATGTTACGTACATGTGCAAGTGTCAAAAGAAAGTTTGTAAGAAAAATTTATCATATCTGGCTAATATGTTTCATTTTTATTACTGATATTCAGGGTTTATAACACTGCTATCCGTGGATAAGAATCTATTAAACTCCGATGCTAAAACCAACTCTTTAAAATACTGTAAGGCGAAATATGAAATTATTTTAATCTTGCGTACGTACGTACATACTACGTACGCATGTAACAATTCTGATTTTTGTGTACGCTATATATATTATAAAATAAGTTTTTTGTGTTATTGTCTATACTACTTTATTATACTCCTCAAAACATTGATAGTACGTCGTACGTATGCACATTCGCACGTACAGTATAACTTGGGCGCATTGCAATAAATAAATAAATATTTAAAGCAGATAAATTAATTCCAGAATTGCAGTTTAAGTTTCTTTGATAATTTCGCATTATAGAAATTAATTGAATATTTTTACTTTTTTAAGTTTCTTTATAATTTTATAGTGAAACTACACTACGGTCCGTTTTCGTAAATTCTTTAATAATTTCAAATTATGGAAATTATACATAATATTAATACTACAGAATTTACAAGAAATTGTAAAAGGAGGATTTGTGATTGTATATAAGTCAGAATGGAGATTTAGAGATCCAGTTGCTTTAAAATGCTTGAAAGCTAATACCCAATTCAAAATATAAAAGCCATATCCGATTATATGATTGAATACTTGCTGGAAAATTCTTTCCAATTCAATTTACCTGATCAATAATTTTTATACTCGCTATCCATATTCGGTTATTGTATAATGCTTGTTGTCATAACATTATTAGCTTATACGAAGCTACTAGTAGTAATGAATATTTTTTTAGGAATAATTGGTATACAGCACTAATTTATATAACCAATGTATAAAACAAAGCAGATCCTCATAATGGACGGCCTTATATGTATTACAATTTGCTGTGACAGAAATCGAAATATGGTATAGTGTAAAAAATAGAAAAGCCACCTAAAAATAAATTTTTGGGGTGCATTTTTTAAGGTTAGAGGTTAGGTTTAGGGTAAAGTTTTTAATAAACAAATATTAGTAGGTTTTAGAGGGCTAAATAGAACCCACATTTTATTTTAATTTAATCTCATTTGATTTGTGATTTATTATGTTGTGCTTGAATTTGCCAGTTGACCTGACCAAGATTAAGCCATTTTTGAAACTAAGGTAAATATAGGCAGATGCTATTTCAATTTTAACATATTTCTTTAAATGTAGCACTAGTGTTTGGGAAATAGAGACTGGATTATCTGAATCTAATTTCGGTCAATGGATCAGAGTTTTTTTAGATATCCAGATAGGACCCAGTAGCAGCTGTTTTCATAATTTCCTGAACACTTAATGCGAATGATTTTTTAGTTGATCCAGTTAAGTTAGTGATTTTGGCACAATATATTGATATCAATATATATATTTTAAGCGGAATTGCTGGAAAAATGAAATGGGTTGGATAGTTACCACTCAAACCACACACACAAAAACTAACTACTATACAACAAAATCAAAATAAGGGTGAGGCAAAAGAGATTTGGCAAGGCAAGGCAATTTGGTTTGTTGTGAGTATAATTTATTATTATGAGATACACAAATGAGAAATGCTTAGAGCTTAAGCGAACTGTTTATTTAAACAAACTAAAGGTTTTATTTTTCGAGTTTTGAACTTCACTGCCTTTACAACTTGAGCGAATCGCTACTCTATTTATACAGAATGAAAGGAACGAAAAAAAAACAAAAAAGAAATTAAAAGAATACAAGGTTTCACATTATTGTTACCAATTTCTACACAATTGTTTTTCTCCACTAACAGCTATACCTTTTACCCAATTTGCTTATCACCCATTGACAATTGTTAGATCATCATTTTTTTTTTGGTTTTGCCTAGTTCTTATCCATGGAAAGATGGGTTTCTTATGGACTTACTGATTATGTTTCATCTTTTTCTTACTATGGTCTTGGGATTCTTTTAGCCATGATTTAGCACAACTTGGCATGTTTTAGCTATAATCTACCCTGAAGTCTTGTGTGGCAATTGTCTGGCTATCATTCAATTTGGAACTATTTATGTTGAATTTTTTCTAAATTTTTATTTCATCTCTTTAATTTTATACAAATATCTAGCTATTATCCAGCTGTAATATTTTTTAAACAACTACTAATCCAAATAGAATTAAATTTTTACTGTAGATAGTTATAATATTTGACTACAATATATTAAAATTTTAGCTAAATTGGATTAGCAGCTGTTAAGAATTGCTTAAAAACTACAAACAATTATTTTAATTAAATTATATATATTTAATAATTTTTTTAAGAACCACCAATCCAAAGTGGTTAAAATTTTAATATGTTGTCACTTCACATTATATCTATCTACAGCAAAATTTTATCCAATTTAGATTAGTAGTTGTTAAGAAAATTATGGCTGGATCTATATATATAATATATATAGAAGTAATAAACTATTAACTTCTCTTTTTCTAAAAAATTATATGATTTCTGGCACTTTCCTAGCAAGGCTTCTTATTAAAATAATAAGATGATCAGAAAATAATTACAAGACTAAATTTATTTAAGTGAGAACTTTAAATTTTTATTTCAGTTTTTACTTTACTGTATCTATATAGGTAGACAAAGTAATTATTTATTATATAAAAAGATAAATTACTATGTGACAATTTATTAATAATATGCTAAATTGTTATATTGATATAATTTTTATAATAAGTAATTATTTTGACTCTACAATATCATAATAATTCAAATATATTTAATTTACCTTTTACAATACACTATAATTACCAGAATAGTAAGCTCTGTAACAGAATTTTTATAGTGACTCATAGTAAAAGTCACAATAATTCAATACAAACTAATCTATATATTTGCGATTTTACATTAAATTATAATAAAAAATAAAAAATATAAATTTCAGTATAAACTAAATTAATATATATAATAATTACTAGAATAATAATTACTAGAATAATAACTTCAATAATAGAATTTTAAAATATTATTATAATACTATAGTATGTATTTTGAACTTAAAATACAACAAGTTAAAAGCTTATAAGAGTTTTTTTAGTATCTAGATTTTCCTTAAACATCTTGATCGTTCGTTTATTGTTTTTTTTTTTTGCATTTAGTACTTGTATATAGTCAATAAAGATAATAATAAGTTAGTTATTGTAATAAAATAATAAAATATTTACTTCTAAGTGAAGTTCTTAAAATTACTAATAATTTTTAATTATTTTTGTATAGTGAATTTTGACATTCTTTCGAAGCTAGAAATGGCTTTTACAATGCTTTTTGTTAGTGAAATGTTACATTCTCAAAAAGTACTTTAAACTATATAAATAGATTACTTGGGTAATTGATTTACATCAACCAATCATATGGAATTATACTGGCTTAAAAATTATATAAAATCCAATTTACTGAATTTACATAAAAAATTTAAATATGCTACAATAATAGATACTGGCCAAGTTTAAATTTTTATTTGTATTTTCATTTACAATTAAGCAAGTATTACCAAAAAAATCAAGTAAAAATATATAAAATATTAAATACAAGTTTAGAGAACTTGTCAATAACCATCTTATCAAGAATCTATATCTAACTATAAACAAAGCCAACCCTAATCTAATTAAATTGGTTTCACACTTCTTCTCTTCAGGTATATACATAAATAAAAATATATAATTACTGTAATTATAATAAATAATATATTATCCA
>CAJVPY010006441.1:0-10524 GCA_910591965.1 Dentiscutata erythropus | reverse complement strand
ACACTCAAAAATCAGATATTTATTCTTTCGGAATAGTTATGTCGGAAGTTTTTACTGGATATCCTCCATATCATGATATTCCACACGACGAAGATCTAGCAACACGTATTTGTCTAGGTTACAGACCTAAAATTAGATGCGAAGTCCCTCAATTACTTTTAGATCTGATGAATATATGCTTAGACGCTGAACCTCAAAGCCGACCGACTGCTGAAGAACTAGCTAATAAGCTGCGTCAATGGTTTGATAATTTGAAAAATAAAAAAACTAAATTATCTAAGCAAGTTAAAGATATTAAAGACACAGACAAAAATTTTTTAATATTTAATCAAGTCAAATCGGCACAATTCAAATATCAGACACATCCACAGGCTATTTATACAAGTCGATTTTTGAATTTTTCAAACCTCTCTAAACCAGGTAATAACATTTACTGTATTCATATTTTTTAAAAAGTTAGTAGTAACATGTTATTAATTGTAAAAATCTTGAATCAATCAATTTAGTAAATGCAGGTAATGATGTTATTTTCTCAAACTGGATTTAAACTGTTGTTTTTAATATATGTATATGTTTTAGAAAGTCAACGCATTGATGATGTTGAAATTCCTGACCGTAAGTAATATTGATTTATTTATAATTAAACAAATTCATTGCTTATTTTTATATTGATATTTAGATTATTGATCAAGAAAAGAAGGCTATTAAATTGGGAGTTTTCTATTTTTATTACCATACTATAATAATTAAACAATTGCTATATATCTTCATGTATGTGCAGAGAAAAGATATAAACCAATTTCGCTAACAATTGTTTTGCAGACAAACTTGACCGATTTAAACTAGGATTGGTATGGCTTATAGTTTGGTGCTGGCTAGATGTAATTTGTTGGCTAAATGGTGGTTAGCAGGTTCTACTAAAGATGGTTTATAATAAAAATTACTAAATTTAAATACTATATATAAATTTACTAAACGAATATTGAAATAATAAATATTAAAAAAAATTACCCTTTATTGTTGTTGATGGTGGCCTTGTTATTTTAAATGATATACGGATATATATTTTATAAATTTTTTAAAGAAAAGTTATAAAATTAAAATCTAAATATTAAGGCTCGAACTCAACAGTTCCTGTTTCTGGTATAATCAAAATTAAAAATATATTTTATCTCGAAACTGTGATCAATATTTTATAATCAATCTTTAAGATATTATCTGGTTAGAAAATAAAAATAAAGTGAAAATTAGCCTTTTTACACTTTCTAAATGAAATTTAAAATACCCTTTAGCTATTATACGTATGTAAAAAAAAAAACCTCTAAGTAATGATTGGGTTCGAACATGTCTTGAAAGCGAATTCAGTTTAGATCTTTAAATAGATTATTACAAGTCAATCTATTTTCAGATAGATGAGCATGAGTAGTAATAGTGTAGTAATAACGTGAATGCCAACCAATCAAATTTCGAGTTGATTTCGTCGATAACCATTTCAAAATAAGATACTTCAAAGGTTTTTGACGTAAAAGGAAAAAAACATAGATAGTATAAAAATATGAAATAACAAAAATAGTTCGTTATAATAAAGAATACTAATTATATTGCAAGATACAAATGTTAGTTTAGAACTGTAGAATTGAAAACTATCTTTTTCATGTGCTGCAGCTTGCGGATCCCTTAATTAAATCATTACCCGGACCGATAAGCAATTATTCATAGTAGGTGAAATAATTCGATTATTATATGTAGCCCTTTATAAACCAAGAAAAATGTTGAACTATTTAATTTTAGGTTGCATTTTCCCATTCTTTGCTATTATCTTTGCTAAATATTAAAGCATTTTCAAAAACTGGAGATACTTTATGCCATGAAACAACTTTTTAGGCTCTTATGCTTTTTGTATATGCTGTAATGATCTTTTTGGTGAATGTTATCCAAAATGCTGCTCTTGGTTTCGAATGAAAAGTTTACTAAAAGAATTCGATGCTTCTATTTTACGACAAGATATTTCATTTTTTGATGAAGAAAATCATAGTGTAGGTTCTTTTACTAGTCATTTATCATTAGATCCAACTCATATTAGTGGTCTGGCTGGAAATATGTCACAAGTAATGTGTTATGGTAATTTCTTCTGTAACAGTAGCTCTTATAGTTTGTTGGAAGCTCGCTTTGGTCTGTTTATGTACTTTACCTATATTTGTTGGATCTGGTACACTACATATAAAATAAATGATTTCCAAAAAAATTAAGATAGCTTATGAATATTCTCGTAAATAGCTTGTGAAGATGCTGATAATATTCGAATAGTCGCTGCTCTTACTCTTGACAATTATTTCGGGAAACATACTGGACGAACCTCATGCGCCAAGGTTTTAAAATGTTTTCTTGGTCCTCATTCCCTTTACTTTTTCGCGAACTGTTCTAGTTTTTAGCAGCCGCTTTATCATTTTTGGTATGGTATTAAATTGTTATGGATAATGAATATTATCTTAAAAAATTGTTTACGGTTTATATGGGATCTGTAGCTGGAATACGCTTCTTTGCCTATGCTCCAGATATGGCCAAAGCAAAATTTGCATATGCTTCTATAATGTCATTATTAGAATGTGTTTCTAAAATTGATACACGGGTTCAAAATGATGAAAAGATTAAACCTATAAAAGGTAACCTTAAATCATTTCCATTATCCGACCAGACCTAACGTTTCGATTCTCCAAGGTTTAAATTTAGAGATCAAGCCTGGTCAATATGCGGCTTTAGTTAGTCCGTCAGAATGTGGTCAAAGCATAATAATAAATCTTACTGTTCATGTGACGAATGGTACAATTACAATTGATGAAATGAATATAGATAAAATAAATGCAAACAAACTTCGAGAGCACATTGATCATTGTATAATATGATTATAAAGAAAAATATTCTTTTGGGTTGTTTATCTGGACTAAATATTACTCAAAATGACCTATAAAAGCATATCGAGAAGCAAATATGCATGGATTTATTGTTGGGTTACCTAATGGTTATGATACACACGTTGGCGGAAAAGGAGTACAACTTCTGATTGTTGTATTAAGTATTGTTTCGCCGTTTTTTTTTTTTTTGAAGAGTTCTATATAATATTACAAGCTCATTTTATTCCAGGTGGTCAAAACAACAATTTCTATTGTCAGAGCGTTTATTCGAAACCCAAAATTTTTTATTACTCGATGAAGCAACATAAGCTTTAGATTCAGAATCAGAAAAGGTTGTACTGTACAAAAAGCTTTTGATGCAGCTGCCCACGGGAGAACAACCTTGGCGATTGCGCTTATTATCAACAATTCAACATGCTGATATTATATTTGTTATAAAAGATGGTAAAGTTAATGAACAAGGCACATATCAAGAATTATTAAAATTACAGGGGATTTATTATATGATACAAAGACAACAACTAGGAAAATCAAATTTATAAATTTTAGATGGTTAGATCAATTTTAGTTCTATTACCAAAATTATCTTTTCTACTTTATATTATATATATATTGTATTGTCACTGGAAGTCCACTGGAAGCAAAATTAATAGCATCACTGGAATTTTTACTATTGCAAAATCTCACTGGAAGGCCAGAATTCCCACCGGAAGCCAAAATTAACAAATTTAATATTATATGATCACTCTCTAACTCATGTATTTATAGTAAAAATCATGTGATAATATATACCTTTAAAATATTTAATGAATTATATAGAAATATTTTTAATAATGCAGTAATAAATAAATGATTACAGCAATTCACCAATTATATCAACTTGAATACGGCAAAAATTGTCTTTAATCTTTTCAGAATATCATTAATTTCAATTTCCTTTATAGACAAATATATTAATCAATTATTCAAGACACAGCGCACGTGTTTACTAAATACAATATTTAATATTATGAATTAACTATATTAAAATCCCAAATTTAATGAAACATTACTTTTGTAAAGATCTTTTATATTCTTTATAACTAAGTTGATTGCCATAAATGTCTAAATGTGTTAAGGTAGTGTTTTCGCGAAGAGTTTTTATTAATGTTTCAACATTTTTATATCCAAGTTGATTATGACTAAGATCCAAAGTTTTTAAAGTTATATTTTTACAAAAAGCTTCTGCCAATACTAAAAGGATGTTTTCGCAAAGGGCATCTGGTAGAGTATTAAAAAGTCTTAACTCAATTAAAGTGGTATTTTTGCAAATAGCATCTGATAATACTTTTGCTCCTTCAAAAGTAAGCCTATTATCACTAAGGTCTAAGCAAGTCAAACTTGCATTTTCACTAAGAACTTCTGATAATGCTTTTATTCCGTCAAAAGTAATTTGATTATCATTAAGATCTAAAGAGGTTAAATTAACATTTTTGTAAAGGGCTTCTGCCAATGCTTTTGTTCCCTCAGAGCCAAGTTGGTTTCTACAAAGATACAAGGTGGTCAGAGTAGTGTTTTCGCAAAGAGCTTCTGCTAGTATCTTGACTTCTTCAATTCCAAATTGGCCATAACTAAGATCTAGAGAAGTTAAGGTAATGTTTCTACAAAGTGCCTCTGCTATTACTTTTATTCCTTCAACACCAATATTATTCCTTCCTATATCCAAAGAAGTTAAACTTTTGTTTCTGTAAAGAGCCTCTATTATCGCTTTTATTCCTTCAAAACCAAGGTTGTTATTATTAATATTTAAGGCGGTTAGAGTAGTATTTCTGCAAAGAGCTTCCGCTAATGTTTTGCCTCCTTTAAAGCCAAGTTGATTATCATTAAGATTCAAGGAAGTTAGAGTTATATTTTTATAAAGAGCCTCTGCAAGTGCTTTTCCACCTTCAAAACCCAATTGATTATGATTAAGAACTAAAGAGGTTATTGTGGTATTTTTGTTAAGGATTTCTGCAAATAATTTCGCTTCCTCATCACCAAGATGATCAAAATAGAAATAAGATTACAATCACTAAGTGTTAATGAAGTTAAGCAAGTATTTTTACGAAGAAAATCTGCTAGTGCTTTTACTTCTTTAGAAGTGAGTTTGATATGAAAGAGATCTAAGGAAGTAATAGTGGTGCTTTCATAACTAAATAATAACTTCATTATTTTACTATTAAATTCTTTTTGACTATTAGTAGAGTCGTAATTATTAAAAAAATGTACCTCAATTTTTTCACTTTTTCGTAGTAACATTTTAAATAATGAATTTATAATCGTTTGAATTTCATTAATAGATTCTTCATATTTTTTTTCTATATTCTCTAAAGTTACGGGGCTCATGATTTTCACAGCAAAGCCAGTTTATGATTCCTTTTTTTAAATCATTGTAACTGATTGATATAATATAAGAAGCGTATTCAAATAATGGTTTTGGACCATTTGGAAGTGATATATTTAATGAAATTAATGGAGCCTTTTCCTCAGCGTTCAACGATAAAAGGTAAATTCTTATCACTACAATAAAATGATGGTCGTCTCCATAGTATCGGAACAGAATTTCTACACCATTGACGGTTTACAAGAAGACATGAAAATAGGAATCCGTCATCTCTACTACTATAATTTGTCAAGTTATTAAATATTTCAGAAAGGCATTCGTTTGGTAATGCTATCATTTTGAAAAGCTTAAAAAAAAAAATTACGTACTGTTAAGCGGTTTAAGTAGTGATGGAACTACTGCGTAGGCTGCGCATACCTGCAGACTGTACAACCTGTAAGCATTATTTATTATAATATATTACTGAATTATTTATCGTCATCGTTAATCGGAAATTTTCTAGTACAACATTGGCCTGTATTTAATTAATATAAAAAGTAAACTTACTACGTGTGTGCGTACGTATTTACTGGTAGCAGGTAGTAGTAACCTACAAATTCTTAATTTTGGACTTTTATGAGTAGAGATATATCGATATTGCTTAAACTATTTAAAGGTTTATGCCTCTTCAAATAAATTAAAAAGTGGTTATAGTTTTCAAAATAAATTTAAAAATAAAGTGAAAATTTATAAAGAAAACGTTTAACATTTGATAATATAGAGTTTTTTTAGATTACCTATTATTATTGCAGTATTTTTATATGCATTAATAATTTGATTTGCTCTTCTATTAATTATAAATGAATTTGTGTGGATTGACTTTTTAAAAACGATGTGACATGTAAAAATCATCTAATCTGTTTTGAATAGCATATTTTCTTAATTTTAAATAATACTGTTGGTTATCGTAAGATGAAAAAAAAATTTTTTTAAATGCCAGAATTAAATTTAATAGTATTTAAAAGCAGAGGTAAAGTCAAGAATAATTATTCGAGACGCTTAGTGTGTAGTATTAATGGCTGTCTTTTTTACAAATGTTACCATCATTTTTTATTTAATTATAAAAAAAAATCAGGGTTAATAAATTTTTAAAGTTCTAAATCATAAATTATTACAAAAAAAAAAAAAAAAAATCTATCTATAACATTAGAACCCAAATATTATTCTATAGCCCGTTAAATCTTTAAATATTCTACATTTCTCTATAAGAAATAATTACAAAAAACAATACACTGAACAACACATAAATTACTAAATTACATACTAATACATTCTCAAAAATTAAGAATATATATATATATAACCGCAGAGCTAACTCAATGCCAGATCTAATTAGCTCTAAATAAAGATTTTAACAAATCTCTGAATGTATCAAATTGATCACTAGCTTGTTTCGGTAATAAAAACGAAACGGTTTTTGTCTCTTGCTCTTTAACAGTAATATGTTTCGGTACCCTGGAATTTTTCATCATAAATCCTTTAGCACATTTTAATACAAACTCACCTCTGTTGAATAAATTTTTTACTTTATCAGGATCAGAAAAACAGTCAATGTTTGAAGGGAGCAAAAGAAATGGCAATGTTATATTTGTAATGTCGAATCTCTCTACAGTGCGTAGAACATTACGAAGGCCATTTATAGCTTCTGTACATTGTGTTACATTTGACTTTTCCATTGCTTTATATATTTATATATAAAGAAAGTGTATACAATATAAATAACTATCAATTTTAAAGTTTTCAAATATATATTATTTAAGGTAAACTTACATTCAAAATCAATAACTAGATGAAATATAACCTGAAACATAGGTAAATTAGAATGTCTTGTAATGAAGAAATCACCTGCGATAATTAATAATAAATAATTTGTGGTAAATACATGATATATTTAAAATTTTTTAAAAATAATATATTGACCTTCTTTTATAGATGACATCCCATGACCATCTGAAAAATCTTTTTCGATAGCTTCAAGTTGCGTTTCGACATCATCAAAATGAAATTCTGTTGACTCTTTACATCTTTCAAAGAATGCTATTTTTAATAGTGGTTAATAATGATTAATCTAATGTAATAGATTTCGATTTTTTTTTATAATTTTATAATCAAATAAACCGAACCTTTATTAGCCCCTTTCCCAAACTTATAACTTGGCCAATCTTGAGGTGTCAGGAGTAAAACAATTGCAGCCAAATCTTGTGAATATAAATTTGCTGCAGTCTGAGCTCTATGTGCCATTTCTTTTAATGGGTCATTTGAGGATTTTAGCAAATTATCCACATCAGATACTAATAGCCTAATATTATGTGTTGATTTCACTTGATTTCCCAAAGAACTCGTAAAAGATTCACTAAGTTGAGAGTTATCTCCATTCATCATTGGAACACTGCAATACAAGAAACAGTTACTAGCCAAAGACAACAATTAACAATAAGAATATTATCAATTAACTTAAACATACCCATTAGTATCATCTTTTCTTCCAAGCCATCCGCTAAATCTTCTTGTTGGTGTACTTGGAGTATTCAACATGTTTTTTTGTTGAAAAAATGTCATAGGAGACCATGTATTCTTTTTTTCTTGTTTTGTTAGTATAGGTAAAGGACGACGTTTTTTCTCACGCCGAAGTGAAAGAGAACCAGATTGTTCTTTGTGATCAGAAGAAGAAGAATTACTGCTTGGTGTTGAAGGACGTCGAGGTATTATGGGCATCCCATTGATCCCATTGGCAATTTGTGCATCAATCTTATCCAGTTGTTCTATAAGATAATTGACTGCGCGTTCCTAATAACAATAATTAACATTAGAACTTTTTAAAAATTAAAAATTTATTAATTATTTTATTACCTTATTACCACCGGCCATATCAAGAGCTACTCTTGCTTGTTTATCACTCCACCCCATTTCTGTAAGATCACTTATCATTTTCATCGTCGTAGGATCCTCTTCCTATTTAAAAGAATAATGAGAAAAGTATCATCATTCATAAAATTAAATAAAATAAATAAATAAACATATACTTTTGCAGGTCTTTTATCGTCACTTGACGTAGGAAACAATGGAGATGAAGGTGTCATAGTTGGAGAAAGCATCACATCTGTCAATGAACTAATACTACCATGTCGACTCCGTGGTCTACTTCCTTGATCAAGTTTTAGAATTTCATTTGATAGATGTTTGTAATGCTTTTTCATATCCGTGATAACTTCAGAAACAATTTCCTTTCCATCAACTCGATACATCCAATTAGAATCCATAGTTGATTGTTCAATTATCCAACGCTGGTGGGCATTATAAAGTTTGATAACAAATTCGCAATATTCTTGTTTTTGAAATTTTTTTACTTCATCGAGTCCGTTTGCCAGAGTGGCTTGGCTATATTCAATATCCTAAGTAAAAATGTTAAAAATTTATAAAAATATTTACTATTGAACTTATATACATACAAGCATTACCAAATAAAAAATTAAACATTACTTCAGTTTTTCTTTCAAACATATATGTGAACTCATTTTGAAGGGATCCCATACCAGTATGTTCCAATTCTTTTTGATATCTTACATTTAATAAAAAATAACCAATTGAATAAAGCTAAAAATTAGAAAATTTATAATTTAATAATTTTCTACATGACAAATGAAAATACTAAAATACCTCTCACGCATGCATCCCATTTCTATTTTATGAGAGGTAATAAAATTCTTAACAGCATTATTATAACTTTGTTCCAATTGTAAAAGAGTATCAAAAATTGACGGTACAGGAGAATGAACAAGAGTGTTATAAGCTTTAGGGAAAATATCCTAAAGATTAATAATGAAATTGGTGAGAGATACAAATTGAATGGGTCAAATAATAAATAAAAAATGATTATTACTTCGGTTGGGGTATCATTATATTGTACTGTATGTTTTTTATATTTTGCCACGATCGCTTCTCGAACCTTGTCAGCATTCATCTCATCAACTAATTATCAGAATTAAGATGAATTCAAAGCTCATTAACAACTTAAATTTATAATATTCAGCTATCGAATTGATATACTTTTAGAAGCCTTTTCTATATCTCTTCTCCAACTTTCTTCGATCAAAGTTTCGACAATCGAAAGAACGGAATTTTCCAAATAACATGGTATATTATTATTATTCATAAAGCGTCTAACAGCATCAAGTAATAAACGATCTTTTTTCACATGAATTGTTAACTTAATTAAAGCATTACTCGGAGGAAGCGCAAAATGAAGGTTAATGGAAAGGTCTTTAAGAATTTTTGTTACTTTCATTTTTAAAATTAATCGACAGTGAAGTGAGTTTAAGTTAAAAAGTAGCTGATAAATACTAATGTCTAAAATTAGTGAAGTATTTATAGATTTATGCAGTGTTCTCGATGTAGTGTGACTCCTAAATAAACCATGTGGTCATGTATAATTGATAACCTTATTTCAGTATTTAGGGTACTTGAGAATGGGCGAAATTATAAAAATTAACATTTTAATTTTACGTTAATTTTTTTTTTTAAATTTATATTTGAAAATACGCTGTCCTTCCTAATTTAATTCGAATATCAAATGTTTGACGCTACCTATACAATAATTATTAATATGATTATGCATTATGACGATTAACGAAGAAAAAAATATATATCGATATGGTAATTATTCTAGCCATTAACAAAAAAACTTCATGCGACAGACCAATGTAGATCTTTACCAATCGCATTCTAGTCTATTTTTCCTGTATTTAACGTAGTAATGATCTTAGCTTTGGAATCATTAAATACGCGTACATATATACTTTATTGTACTAGAGTTATTTACAGTAGCACATGTCTTAATAACAATTAACACGTAAAATCAAAAAACATATGTATAAAATAAATTGAGTATATTTTTAATGTTTAGGTATATACCAACTACAGTACTAAAAACTTTATTTAGTTTATCTTGCAAACCAAACTAAATTATGTTTTATAGAATGTAATATTTGGCAAATTAAAGTTAAAAGGGATCTTCTTTAGTATAGCTGGGCAATATAGAAATATTATAAAATTATAATATAAAAAAACTCTAACCCTAACTATAAACTTTACTATAACCCTTAACTAACCCTAATTAATCTCAAATTTGCTTAAATTAGTTCAAATACTATGTTTATATATTATAATCTTATAATAACTCTATATTGCCCAGTTATACTAAAGATCAACCAT
>CAJVPY010006440.1:0-10524 GCA_910591965.1 Dentiscutata erythropus | reverse complement strand
GACCAACAGGACCAAGAGAGACTTAAAGGAAGGACCACTAGCACCCAAAGAAAGTATTTTATCCTTGAAAGAACCGATGACTAGTAACTTTTTTTCTAGAAAAGGGAAGGAGCTACTGTACTTAAACGGTAAGTGATAAACTCTAAACTTGTCGGCAAGTAGCGTATGAAAACTACTTCTAAACGACAAGTGCCATGCCAGTGGTGAGTGATAAACTCTGAAGAAGTTAGCAGGTAGCGTATGAGAACTACCTCTAAATAACAACTGCGACTTATAGATTCCAGTTTTACACTCTCCATTACTTACTAGTTACTGTTTTTTACAAAAATTGTTTGGGAAATTTTGGTTTTAGTGATCGTCAGAAAGAGTTGATTGATTGGTTCTACAACTTTTAATTAATTTGATTTTAATTGTTAATTTAATAAGAAAAATACTTTTCATTTAACTTCACTCAGATTTTAGCATATAATAAAAATTGAATAAATTTATACATCGCTACTAGCGATGTATTTATACGTCGCATATATATATAGATTATTATTTGTCTAAAATAAATCACGGTTTTGTTTAGTTAGAGTTAGTTAGGGTTAGAGCAAGGTGAGAGTAGTGTATGGGCTAAGGTTAGGGTAAAATGAGCTTTATAGTAAAATTTCATAAGAAATTTTTTTTGTTAGAGTACAAAGAGTAGTTTCATAAGTAAAATTTTGAATTATAAGTGATTTTTGTCAAAATAAACGTTTGTTTTGAATCTATTCTGATTGTGCTACATTATATCTAATCTTAAAATTTGATTGGTTGATCATTAAAATGCGACATATAAACACATCGCGGGGTAGTGACGTCTAATTAAGTCTATAAAAATTTATACTATACTTATTCCCAAAATTTACTATTTCCCAATATAGTAATTATACTAATTTTATTTGGATTATTAATTAAATATACTAGTATAATATATTTTTTTGTACAAATAAGTTTTGTTAAAGCATAAAATTATAATTAATTAGTAAAATTTTAAGAAAAAACTACTACAAATTTAAAAAACAAAAAAAATAGTTATGTTAGCTAATTTGCAGAATTAGTTTTAAATTGATCATCAATTATATTCTTAAAGTTATCTGCAAAGTAAACTCCAAAGTTTGTATCTAGCAAACAAATAATAATTTAAGAAGTAAATAGATACAATTACAATGTTATTATATTTATTTACTCCTTAAATTATCTTTATATGTACAAGAGATATGGTAACTTAGTAAAGTAGTAGAGTTGTCACCCCCAAGCGGCAGGTCTAGAGTTCGAATCTCACAGACGACAATTTTGAAAAATAGATCTGCGTCATAGTTAATGGTTGTTGATTATCAGTTGGATCTTAATCTGTAATCTTGGTCACACTATCTAGTAATGAGAGCTTTGGTGCAATAAATTCAAGGAACCGGAATAACCAAAAACCCATTTGGCAAGTTCTGAGTTGGGATGTAGCAATGATCTTTGATAGTACTACAGGAGGGCTGAAATCGAAGAACTGAGCAATCAGGTCCTTTAGTGGAGGGACACACTAGCTGAACCACCAGGCTGATACATCAAAGGAAAAGGGCATATGCTCTGAAAGTATAGACCAAGAGAAAGGCATCTTTCAGGCATCTAAAGCCTGGACAAACCGACCCGTCAGGTTGCCGGCTAGAAGTAAGAAAGAGACTAATAAAGAATCTGGGTAAGGAGATGGTTCCAAATACGGGTACTGGGGTTATTGAGAACCTTACAAGGGCAGTGAGTACGTAATGAGCGACTAATTAGAAAGGTTGTGCTTGAGATATGAATCGGGTTATGGCAGCATCCAAAAGTTGGCTTGAGATATGAACTTGGTGGCAGCAGTACTAGTTAGATAAGAAGTTACTGAACATGCAGATAAATATATGTGTAGGACATAGACCACTCTGTTAGGTTTACCTCGTGGATAGACTAGCTTTAGATAGTTAGTAAGTCCTAAAGTGGGTGCGAAATCTACAGGTATCACAAAAGCTACAACCGAATAGTGAGTTACATCTTGGTTAGGTAGAAGTAACCGACAGTTAGGACCAGAGGGTTTAAATGGGTACCTCCCTAGTTGGGGTGCAGGTACAGCAGATAGTGTAGAACCTTTGGGCGGACTATTTAAATTAGGTACTCAAAAGGTGTACGTGTAGCTTGATATACCCTTGTTGTAATTGTATAACATTATATCTACTTAATAAAAAATCTCTGGCCAGAGAGATCACCTTAATACCAAAAAAAAAAAAAAATTATCTTTATATGTACATATATTTGTTTGCTACAAAATTTAGGATTCACTTTGTAGATAACTTTGAGGATACAATTAATAATCAATTCAGAACCAATTCTACAAATCTGCTGATATGTTTTTTTGTAATTATTAGTAGTCTAATTTAAATAAGCTTTTTTAAAATGAAAACTCTAAGTAAAACATATTCAACAAACCATAGTTTATTTAATTCTAATTACTAAATTCTAAAGTATTTAAAAAAAAGTAAATTCACAATCATATATCACTCTTTCTGCTAATCCTTTATACCAAATTTAGACAGAAAGAAAAATAGGACATAAAACACTTTTAGTCTTAAAAAACAATACAAAGTAGTCTAAAAAAAAAGAAAGGGCATCTAAAATTACATATATTTTGTTAAACAATAACAAAATTATCAGCACAAGTGTTAAAAATATCTTTGTCTAAAGACTAAATTCTAGAAAAAATTCCTTTGTAGAAAAATTTTCTCTGTTTTTTTGGGGACACATCTAGACTCTAAATTGTAGATCACTATATTATGTATAAACAAACAAACAAACAAACAAACAACAAACAACACGCGTACAAACAAACACAAAACAAAACAAAGATAAATAAGACATCATATGTTCATACTTATTAAATCTTAACGTGCATTTTAGAACTTTCGAAAAAAAAATCACTTAACATAATTTCAACACAAATATATTGAACACATGGACATAATGCTAATTAAAGATTTCACTTTGGCACCAGAAAGCAAGAAACAGAAAATATATACAGAGCAAAATACATATACTTTGAATATAGATTGAGATATAGCGAGATATCTTGGGTATCAAAATCTAGAATTTATAACGATAATCCGTAGCACTATAGAAATTTACAACTGGGCCTTATATAAGGCCATGCAAAATTAATTAAATGGTTTTCATAACCCGGCTGGGTCAAAATTTGAAAATTTCAAAAAAAAAATTTTTATATGTTTTAATAACCGGGTGGGTTTTAAAAAAAAAATTAATATAAATTTTGTAAAATTTTATATATGAAATTTAAAAAAAAAAGCCGGCCGGCCGGGTCTATTTAAAAGTTTCATGTTATGAAAATCAAGTAATCAAATTTGTATGGCCTAAAGCTAATCAAGATAAAAAATTGTTGATCGAGGAACAGGTACTCATTGGCAAAGTAACAGAAATTACAACAAGCATGAAGAAAAAAAGAGCCAAATTAAGTAAAGAAAAAAGGTTAGAAATGATATATACTTCAACAAAAATAGAGCTTGATATACAGAAGAGTAAAACAAGATTCCAGAAGGAAATCTTAAAGAGAAAACATGAAATTGCTAATGATGCAGAAGATCAAGCTTTTAGGAAAAAAGAAGAATTAGTACTAATGAGATTAGCAGAAATGAACTTGAATAATAGTGAAGTTGAAATATTAAAGAAAGATAATACAGAAGGTGTGGAAACCAAAGCAACCTTAATATATACAGAAGTTAGACAAGAAGACTATACAATACAAGAAATAAAAGAATGAATAGGTATAACCAAGAAAAAAGAAAATATGAAAGAAAGCAAAATTAAAGAAAGTGTTATCTCAAATGATAGTGAAGATATATATAACTCCATGTGGGCACCTGAAAATAATGCAAGTCAGAAGATTTCACCAAGAGGAGAATGTAGAGATAGCAAAAAAGAATCTCTATCCAAGAAATTGTAATTAACCATTTGGGATCTCCCTGCATCCTCAAGATTGGGAAATATAAGAAGATACTTAAAACTATATAGAGTCTTAGTAAATATTGAATAGAGCAATGCAACAGAGCGTAGAGCTACTTATGTTAGAATTAAATATACAAATAAAGAAAAAAGATATAGTTTACAAAACACATAGGCAATTCATTATGAAACAGAAAAAACAGTAAGAGTAACAAGTGGTAAATTTAATGCAAAAGAAATGAGAATTAGAAATAAATTCAAACTTATATTAAGAGGAGTACTACATAGAGCATGTAATGCAACATTACTTAGACAACTTGGTAACCTCAAAGCAAAAATAGTGTATATACTAAACAATAGACATGGTAATCAAAAGAAGCAGCATTCATTTATTTTGCATCATTGTTAGAGTTACAGAAAGCAAGATCAACAGCTCCATATTATTATAACATGAGAATGAAATGAGATGAAAATTCTAGATATAGTAAAAATAGCCTCTCTGACAATAAAGAAAATCAAACAAGAAAAGAATATACAAAAAGACACAGAAAAATGAATACTATATAAGAAAACACCAAGAAAGTAGAGATCTAAACACCAAGAGAAGTATTCACATATACAGAGCTTTTGCAAACAAAAAAAGAAGTAGTATACATACCAGAAGTAATATTAGAAAGCCTCTTCTTAATGTAAAGAACAAAACTCCATTACAAGTATCAGTACAAGCATCAGGCTCAAACATCCTGCCATTAGGTGATAGAAAAGGGAAAAAACCTGTGATACAGAATTTTGACATAGCTAGTAGTTTAAAAAAAAAGCTTCCAGAAAGTAAAGAGATAAGTGAGTTAGAAAAAATGATAAGAGAATTATAAAAGCAATTTAAGACAATGGAGCAAATGATTGCAATGCGCTCCTAAAGGCACTTTAGATGAATCAAAGAAAAAGGAGAAAACAGAAATCCTCACTTTTGTCCCAAAAGAACCCCAATATTAAAACATTGTGAAGAGTTCATAGATGAGGTCAAATTTGCGAAATTGAAAGTGGGCTTTTACAATATAAATGGTTTAAAGTCAAACAGTCAGAAATTAGAAAGGTTAGCAAAATTAGGTAAAAAGGAGGGTATCGATATAATAGATATTGCAGAAACAAACATAAATGAAAAAGAGGGTAGATGGATAGAGTTAGATTGACATAGCTACAAGAGTTTTTGGTCGAAAAAGGAATTGGACAAGACAAAAGATTCGGGAGTAGGAGCTCTAGTAAATGAATAGTGGTGTAAATATCTGGTCAAAGTCAAGAAATTTAACCCTTATGCATTAAAATTAGAATTCTTTTTTAAAAAAGTGATGATACAGATCTGGGTAATTTATTTACCACCAGCAGACAAAAAAATTAATAAAGATATGCAGTGTATAGTAGTACAAAAAATATGTAACAATAAGATAGACATATGTATGTATAGTAGGAGATTTTAATGCCATATGTGATACCAGATTAGATACAGACAATACAAAACGTAAAAGTCAGGGGCTAGGCAAAACCTTATTAAAATGGTTTAAAGATAGAGATTTAATAGACATGTATAGATATTTAAATCCTCACCAAAAAGAATACACTTGGCAAAACAGTGAAGTGGCTTCAAGGATAAACTACATTTGGGTAGAAGAAGAAATGAGCAAACTTCTTAACAAAGCCACAATCAAAGACATTAATGTAATTACTGGCAGTGATCACAAATTAATAGGTGTAAAAATAGAAACGAGTAAAATACTCAAATATGGAGAACTCGGTAGAAGAAATAGAGAGAAGCCAACAAGAAGAGTTTTCTTATATCACAAAATATCAGTAAAAGATTGAGATCTGTATGATAAACATGTTAAACTTACACTGAAAAAAAGAAAAAGTTTTGGGAAAGTACAGACATCATACTGAAACAAAAAACATTAATATAAAATGAGATATTATAAGTAGTGCGATAATGAATGTGGCATTAGAATGTATTCTGTGGATTAAGATTAAAAAAACTAAAATCCAAGAAAGAATATCGGTCTCTAAATTAGAAATATATAGTGTAATCAAATTCTTATATCACCTACAAAAAAGCAGTCAAGATATGCCAGGAGTAAGAATTAATTCTAAGGAGAAAAAAAGATTAAATAAAAGAATTAAAGAGATAAACCAAACATACCAGACACAGATCACATAAATGCCAGAATGGTAGAATCAGGTTCAGATAGTAGAACTAAAGAACTGGGAAAAAATTCTAAAAAAAAAGGTGGGAGAGGAGAAACAAAGGAAAAAAGAAAAAGAAATCTGTGAAAAGGTAGATGCAAGATTTGGCATAATGGAGAGAAATAAGAAAAAGATATTACAAAGTCTTTTGAGCAGACCATACAACAAAGTCACGATAGATAGGGTTTTGGTTGACAAAAACTTCAGATCTTGAAATCAACAAAGAAGAGGAAGTAAAGAAGCAAGTGGTTATACACTTTCAAGACCAATTTAGAAAAAGAAACTAAAACTTCAAAGAAACAAGTAAGGAGTGGAAAGAGGTGTACAAGCCAAGAGAGAGCATTGATCATACAATATACAAAGATATAATGAAACCTATTATAGCAGAAAAGTGGGCACAAGCACTAGGTAAAACTAGGAATGATACAGCTCCTGGGGTCTCAAATATTGGCTACATTCTGTTTAAGAAATTAATACCAAAAGTAGTAGAAAGGATAATAATGTTAATAAATACAATTCTTAAACAGAGTAAAATCCCAGATAAGTAAAAGTTAGATCAAATATACTTAATACCAAAAAATAGTTTTTGGGAGTATAACTTAAGCCACACTAGACCGATCATATTATTAGAAACATGTAGAAAAATTTTGACATGGGTTCTGCAAATAAGATTAGATAAATGAACAATATACTCAAGGGTGCGAATTTTGCAGGATTGTCTGGGGAAAGTACATTCACTCCTATTCACGTAATAAATAATATAATAGAAGAAGCATTAGAGAAAAAAAGAGAGCTTTGGATCATATATTAAGATATGAAAAAAGTATTTGATTCAGTTAGCATGGTGTCACTTAAACAAGCACTAGAAAGAGTGAAATTACCAGCAAATTTAATAGAAATAATTATGGAACTATATGAGAACAGGAAGCTTAGTGTTATAATAGAGTTTGGTAATATAGAATTTATTGAAGCTAGTGATGGAATAGATCAGGGAGAGGTCCTATCTCCCCTGGTGTGGAGAATCTTTTATGACCCTCTACTGTGTAGAATACAAGAAACAAAATTAGAGTATCAAATGCAAAGCTCTAACTTACACAGAGATATAGATAACACTGAAGCAAATATAAGAGTAGGAGCATTAGCATATGTGGATAATACAACTTGGCTAACAAGTAATCAAGAAGATATGCAAAAAACGATTGATATCATTCAAGAATTATATAAATTAAATAATATCGAAATAAACCCAAACAAAACTGAACTCGTAGTCATAAAGCCAGGAAGAAAAAAGAATATGAAAGACCTCTCAATATGTGTAGGCAATACAAATACTAAAATTATAGCGAAAAACCCTAAAGAAGCTATACGTTTTCTTGGGGTATGGATGTCAATTAATAAGCAAAAACGGTCAGATATATTCAAAGCAAGAAGTGAAGTAGGCAAGATCACTGGCTTACTTAAATATAAACAATTGTCCTTAAGTCAGATTATATACGTAAACAATGTAGTATTGATACCTATTCTGGAGTACAGGCTTATAATCTCATGTCTTACTAAAGCACAATGTGAGAGAATGCATTAACTAATGATAAGGTTAACTAAGTGGAAAATGTCAATACCTTCTACAACAGCAAACATAATAACGAAGCACCCTGAAATAACTAATCTTAAGAGCCTCTGAAATAGACATATGGAGTATCATATTTCAGAATTGCTAGTTAGATTAAACATACTAGACTTACTTGAGGAGTCAACAGTAAGAAGACTCAGGTAGGGTCAGCAAAATATAGGATTGACCAAATATATCTTGACAAATCGAATAGTTTTAGAAGAAGCAGAAATAAAGAGCCACAACCTGGAGTTAAATGTGTTACAGCAAGCCAAGGCACTTGGCTTAATAATACAAGAAAAAAAGCTAGAACATTGATGTAATCCAAAAAACTATCGATGTTGAAATCACAAAGGTCCTTGGAAAAATATGTTTGACATATGAAGAAATAAAAGCAAGCAAGCTAGAGCTCTGGCTTATATCACAGCTCATATCAAAAGATAGCAAGACAATGCACACATGGGGACAAATTAAATTAGTATGTGATGCAGAATTAAGAGGAAAAAAAGCAAGATGGTTTAACAAACTCGAAAAAGAGATATTAAAACAAACCCAAATATAAAATTGAATTAATCAACCCTAACACACCGCATATTGGAACAAGAGCTTTGAACAAGAACAAAAGAACAAAAGAATGGGTAGTGTGGAAAGAGGAAGGACATAACAAATTTAATATAAGAAAGATTGAGGAAAAAGAAAACATTTATATAGAAGTAAAGAAATATAAAGAGGTAACATACTAGCAACAAAATGAAAAACAACAAAGACTAGAAGATGATACAATATGTGAAAGTCTCGTAGTCAAGCATAGAGAACTTAGAGATATATCAAATTTAGTCTGAAAAGTAGAAAATGAAGCAAAATTGCTTTTTGAGAAGAAAAACATAGAAAATTTTGTTGAGAAAGATAAAAAAAAGAGCTAGTTAACAAAAAAAAATTAAAGAAGCTAAAAGAAAAAGAAGAAGTGGTTATAAAATATGAAAGCTGGGAAATAGTCCTGATAAATAGAATTGTTGAGAATGATAGAATTAGGAAAAATATATTAGAAGGTTTAGAACAGAATAGAGAAATAGATAGTTTATTTTTTTATACAGATGGCTCACTCGGTATCTCAGAAAGAGAAGGTGAATTAGTGATGGGTTGTGGTATAGTACAGATCACAGAGACGGAACACTTATTATGTTAATTTTCATATGCAACAAAAAAATGGTTCTCCTCAACAAGAGCAAAATTGATAGCAATCCTATATGCGCTTCTAATTACGCCTACTAAAAGAAAAGTAGAAATTAGAACAGATAGCAAAGCAGCAATATTGGCAATCAAAAGAGGTTTAGAAATAAATAAGATAAAGCAATGGCTTAGAGTCAAAAACGTTGGTCTTGTTGCAACTATCATAGAAGTGATAAAGACAAAGGAGCTAAATATTTTTTTACAAAAATAAAAAGGTATTCAGATAATATATTCAATAATTTTGCAGATCTAAAAGCAAAAGAAAGTGCCAAGTTAGTAGAGTACTTAATCCCAAGAACAATAGATACAAAGCATCATAAGTACAAATATACATGAGAAGGAGAATTAGTCGAAAAGCCAATTCGCTCTTTTACCAAGCTTTTGGAAAAGGTTCTAATTAAAGCTGAATGGACATTTGTATATAATGCACACAACAAGACTTACCAGGAAAGAAAAAATCTTCAATTCTGGGATATTCTTCATGTGCTACTAAAGAGTAGAACAAGGCAGCAAAATTACATTTTTAAGTCTAATACAGTATAGCTCTTTGGGATAAAGTATATAAATAATTTGCTTCCAGTTCTAACAAAGCTCAATCAAAGGAGACCCGAAACGTATAAAACGAATATTTGTATTATATGCAAGAAGAAGAAAGAGGATATAGAACATCTTGTAAACTGCAAAGTATCTTTAAATTTGCTCCGCAATATAGAGAAACAAGTAGTAAAGGCAATTCTTGTAGAAATGAAAGACATACAAGATTTAGAGGGAAAAAAAAAAACTATATTAATAATGTTAGGAAAGAGAAGCCAAGTGAAAGAGTTATACAGAAGAGAAAGATGGATCAGAAGCTTTATTACAAAAGAAGACTTCGAAGAGCTTAGACCCACATTTAGCTCCAACAACCAAACAAAGAGCTTTTTAGCAGCACTATGGAAAAATTGGATGAATGAAGTTTATGAAAGAATATGGGTCGCAAGATGTAAACTTATACAAGAATAGAAAAAAAAAATGGCATTATAGCTAAAGAAAAGAGAAGACTTCACAAGAAAGCAAAGAAAAAAAGAAAAAAGAAGAATGAAGAAGAAGATGAATCTCCAAACGAAAAAACTCCTCCAGACAAACATATTAATGTATCAAGAAAGAAAAGTGAAAAGGATTCAAAATGTGAAATAATATATGAAATAATTAAAAAAGAATTGTTAGATTAGATTGCTAAAGAGAAACATGCAGATTGGTGGAAAATAAATATGTAGTTTTGACAAGTGGTAAAAACTAGCTGTTGACATATTATTGAAGCCAAATTCAGGATAAGATAATACAGAGGCGAATCTTACTATAGCAGATCGCACATAGGCAGTGTTGGCAATTTACATCGGCCAAATAATTAAATTGGCCGTTGGCCAATAATTGCCTGTTTAGCCAAAAAATGGCCAACTTTTTGTAGCCAAAGT
>CAJVPY010006439.1:0-10525 GCA_910591965.1 Dentiscutata erythropus | reverse complement strand
TAATAAAATAACAAACAAAAATAATAACAGAATAAAACTGTATGACAAAATGAAAATAGTATTAGATCTTCTAGTACTCTGTTTATTGATTATCTGGCTATCTATCTAGCCAATCATGATGTACTATAGCTTGTTTTGATCGTCAGGGTCTTCTGGATCTGCTAAAGGTAAAATCCTTAACATATTTTATAATACCAACACGTCCTAATAACTCTAATATCACATAAAAAATATAATAAAATAAAATAAAAAAAATAATAATAAAAAGTAAAAAATATGCTAATATAACACTACTCCCTCCTTCGAAAAATTTTGCTCTGCAAAATTTACGAAGTTAGTAAATAGTATTACAAATAATAAGTAAACAAATAATAAATAAACACAAAAAAAAAAAATAATAATGAAACTAAAAATTAAAATAACATATATATATATTTTCAAAATAAAAAGAACAGCTCAGTATAATTCATCAACAATTTTTCAACTGATTTTTCATACTGAATAAACCAAAAAAAAAAAAAAATTTATTAACTATGCTCTATAAAAGTTCCATGTTAAGAAAACAAGTAATCCAGCCTCTCTTTTTTAAGAGCAATAAGGTTAAGATTTATCAAGCCTCTTATCGTCGGCATACATTATTCCAAAACTCTTCTCAAGAAATCAAGGTCTATTCTTTGCCAAAAAGAAAAGCAGCAGTCCGTTTAGCTTTGTGTTTTCTACTACTTTTTGAAAATAATATTAACATGCTTCAAGATGGAACCAGGCTTATCTTCTATATGATTTTTCACTTGCTTCTAAAGCAAAATTTTTTAAAAAAATGGCTTAAATAGCGTATTTTAAGCAGGAAATCAGCTTCATTTAAGTTTGTTAAATGTAGAAGGTTGCAATCATGTGATTTCTCTTCTTTGTAATATTACTTTCTTTTTTCCTTATTTGTATATAAAATTTTCTATAAATAATAAAACTATAAGGGTTTTTTAGCGATTTAGCTAAATAATAATAATAAAATAATAATAAAAAATAAATAAATAATAAATAAAAATAATAAAAATAAAAAAAATAAATAAATAAATAAATATAATAAAGATATAATATGTTGCGATTGCTAATATTATTTTAGTATACCCAAGTATGATTTTTCTAGTACAATTTGAACACATGATCTTGTAAAACTATATACTATATTACTAAAATAAAAAAATTTTCTGTATCTGGGTATATATTATTAGTTTTACTACTACTTTTTCCATGTATGTTTTCTTTTATCTACTATATAGTTTATTTTCTAGAACACCTACATATAAAAATTCTATTTTGTATTACTTAGCGATGCTTAGCAATACTTGTTAGGAAAAATTTTCTAACAACCATGTGTTTTTTTTTTTTTCAAAGTTCTCTGCTTTTCTCTCCCTTAAAATACAACATTTCCGAACAATATTATTAACTTTGTACTAAAATTAGCTTTTAGTTTTTGCTTTGCTTATCCATTTCCCAATTTAGTAATCACACTCGCATTGTTTACCTTGCAGATGATAATTTTCTCGTGGGAAAAAATTAATCATAACCTAATTCTATTTATATTCTTGTTTTTCTTATAGATTTTGAGATTTTCAAGCTCTAAACATACAAAGTTTTTTCTTGTAATAATCTCTCTATTATTTTCTTTTGTTTTGTTAAAACTTTTTTTTATCTAAAACTCTTTTTCTCTTTTCTATAGTTTTTTTTTTTCCTCAATAACTTTTTTGTTTGGTCTTTTGTTGTTTTCCTTTTGTTGAAGGTTTGTATACTTTTGTACTGTGAGCTAACCTTATTAGTTTATATTTTTAAAGCACCCGCCAGTTTTTCATATTCGAGTGAGCTGGTACCTTTATACTTGCTATGATTGAACACATGGCCTTGAATAATTTTTAGTATATCTATCTTGGAAAAAATATTCTTTTTCTAATAGCCTTTGTTGTCAGTTTATTTAGATGCCTCGCACCTCTCGCACCCAATCTGTTTCAGCTACAATTCGGCGTTTAACCAACCAAGTAGCTAACCTGCAAGCCCAACTACAAGAATTTAATTCAGATGAGCTTGCTCAACGAGAGCATGACTTCAATGTCCAGGTTGGGATATTGCGGCAAGAATGAAATAGGTTGTTGGTCCATGCCTTGAATACAGCATCCAATAATTATATATTGCGAATAGAAAATTGGAGATTGCAAGGTAGAATTGAGGAGTTAGAAAATAGTTGAGGTTTTAATTGGAAGAAGGTGTTTGCACTTTCTTTTATTATTTTTTCAATTTTATTTACTATTTTTAATAAATTTTTGAATGTTTAAATTTAATAAATTATTGAATAAAATGTTTTAATTAATAAATAAAGTAATAAAAAAATTAGAGTAATAAATAAGTAAAAGTTATATAAAAAAAAAATATTTTTTTTTTTTTTTTTTAATAATAAAATTAAATAAATAATAAATAAAAGTTATATATTCTATTTTTATATATTATTTATTATTGCCTTGTGCTATGATAACTTGAGGAACTGGTAGATCCTTAATTTCTCTATCATGATAAAGCTTTAAACGGTTACTATGAACTGGATCTTTAACTTTTTTGCCATCAAAAGTTTTTAGTTTATAAACACCAAATTCTAATATATCATGAATAATATAAGGGCCCATAAATTTTTCTTTTAATTTAGCAGAAAAAATATTTTTAAGAAAAGATTTTGCAACTAGAACCTTATTATCTATTTTTAATTTATCAATTTTAATATTTTTGTCATGATATTCTTTTTGTGATTTTTGTGCCTCTTGTATATTTTCCAAGGCTTCATCTTGCTGTTTTAATAGAACATCCTCTATTTCAAAAGATCTTTTTAAAAGAGCTTCTTGAAATGATTCATCTTCCTTATAATAGGTTTCTACAATTGGTTCTATAGGTAATTTTGCATCACGTCTATATATAAGGGAGAATAGAGTAAATTTTGTTGTACTATGTTTCATAGTGCGGTAAGCTAATAATACAGAAGGAAGAATTTCATCTTACTCCTTGTATTTATAGCTTGTTATTTTTGCAAGAGCTTCTCCCATAGTATGGTTAAATTGTTCAATCATTCCATTTGTTTGTAGACAGTAAGTAGATGATTTATGATATTTTATTTGAAAGTTATTACACAATTCCTTTACAATATCACTTAGAAAATTTGTTTCTCAGTTAGATAGCAATATTGTAGGTATTCCATGTCAACAAATAATATCTTCATATATAAATTTAGCAATGGTTATAGCTTTTATGTCAGCTATAGCTCTTGCTTTTGGCTATTTAGTTAAATAATCCATAGCTACAATAATATATCTATTACCTTGTTTAGTTGGAGATAGAGGTCCTTTAATATCAATTCTAACTCTATGGAAAGGATATTTTACTTCCAAGAGATATAGATCTTGCCGTCTAACTTCATGTCCTCTTCGTTGGCAAATATCACATGTTTGAATATAATTATTGATATCATTGTACATAGTAGGCCAATAATATCTTTCTTTTATTTTATTAAAAGTAGTTAAGATGCCTAAGTGTACCCCTTGTTCATCATGTAGAGTATACAAGATAAGATGTTTTGGTCTGGTTTGATTACTCGTTGGGGCTTATCCTTATTTCTTTTATATAGCTTGTTATTTTCTATAAAGTAATGTTTTGCTTCTTTTTGGATTCGAGATTTGTCTGTATTAGAAATGTCCAAGTCAAATTGTAGAGAGGAAAGATATTAATATAGCTAATTATATAGTTTGCTATCTATTATCTTTTAGGTATTCTGATAAGCGAGAAAGAAAATCAGCATTTTTGTTCCGGCTACTAGCTCGATATTTAATATCAAACTGGTATTCTTGGAGAGTCATCCTCCATCAGGTTATCCGTTTATTGTCATTAATTGTATAAGAGTTTAACAACTATTGTAGTGCCTTGTGATCTGTTATTAGAGTAAATCTCATTCTATAGATATAATGTCTAAAATATTTGACAGCCCAAACAACTGCTAAACATTCTAATTCTACAGCGCTATAATTTGTTTCAGCAGGAGTTAAGGTTCGGCTAGCATAAGCAATTGCATGCTCTTTGCCATTCTTGATTTGAGAGAGAACTGCACCTAGTCCCTGATAAGAAGCATCAGTAAAAAGAATAAAAGGTTCAGAGTAATCAGGATATTGTAATATAGGAGAATGTGTTAGACAATGTTTTAACCAACTAAAAATCTCATCTTGGGGCTTTCCTCAAATAAAAGGTTCATCTCTTTTTAATAATTTTAACAAAGGTTCAGCTCTCTTAGAAAATCCTTCAATAAAATGTTTATAATAAGATACTAACCCTAAGAAAGCTCTAAGCTGAGTAAGGTTTTTGGGAGGAGAAAGATCATTTAGTTTATCAATCTTTTGAGGATCTGGTCTAATTCTTTTAATCCCAATTATATGCCCAAAAAACTGCATTTCATTAGTACAAAAATAGCATTTTTGTGGGTTAATATGAAGTTTAGCTTGTATTATTAAGCTAAATACTTCCTGAATATCCAATATATGTTGTTCAAATGAATCTGAATATATATTTATATCATCAATGTAAACCATAGCCTTTTTCCAAAGAACAGGTCTTAGTACTATATCCATAAGCCTTTGAAAGGTAGAAGGAGCATTACATAATCCAAAAGGCATTACATTGAATTCATATAAGCCATATTTGGTAACAAAAGCAGTTTTTTCCTTATCTTCCTCTTTAACTTCTACTTGCCAATATCCAGAAGTTAAATCTAAAGATATAAACCATTAAGCATTACCAAGGTTATCAAGCATTTCATCAATCCTTGGTAATAGGTAAGTATTCTTTTTTGTTATATTGTTTAGTTTTCTAAAATCTACACAAAATCTTAACTTGTCATTTTTCTTTTTAACAAAAACAACTGGAGAGCTCCAAGGGCTTTTAGATTTTCGAATAATACCATCCTCTTCTATTTGTAAAATTTCTTTTTCAATACACTCTTGTTTCATTGGTGAGGCTCAGTAAGCTCTTTGTTTAATAGGATAGGAATCACCTGTATTGATAGTATGGTATACAATATTAGTTTTACTTAATTCTGCAAAAGTAGTAGCAAAGATATCTGCATTGTTACGGAGTAGTTGTGTTATAATTTGTTGTTGATTATTATTTAATGTATATCCAATAAAGGTTGATTTATCCTTAGTAATATGTATAGAAACTTTCTGGGCTTCTTTTTCTCTTGTCTTTTATTTTATTTATTTCTGGTTGAATTAGTTTAAATATATCTGGAAGAGGAGGATTGTCAATATTTTCTATTTTAACATTTGCTATAAGTTGTTTATCAAGTTGAGAAAAGGTATTTCCAACTTAAATAGTAGTATAAATTGGCTCAGTAGGTTCATCATTTTCCAATTCTAACTCCAGTTCCTGATTAGAATATAGATTTTTAAAGTTAATTGGATATATTGTATTAGGATCTTCTATTTGTTGTTTACAAGATATTGGGATATATTCTACTTGGTCACCCATTTCAATATTTATATATTCACTATAATAATCAATAGTAGCTTGAACTTGATCCAAATATTCATTACCAAGTACTACATTATATTCCTTAGATTCAGTTACTAACATATCTATATATATTAATTTGGTGCTAAATAAAACAGGTACATTTTTAACACGCCCTAATGGAGTAGTTTTATTACCAGTAATATCAACAACTCTAATATTACTAGGTTCATCTATTTTACGATTAACTTTATCAAGAAAATGTTTAGCTACAACACATCCTTTAGAGCCAGAATCAATCAAAACATTAATTGTAACTCCCAAGACCTCAGCAGTAGTAAATAAAGCATCTTTAACCTGATTTGTTTGAACAATATTGTTTATATTATAATTAATTTCACCTGTATTCAATCCGAGTATTTCTATTGTTTCATTATACTCAGTCCAAAGATTATGAAATTGGTTCTCTAAATCACTATTATTATTATCTTCTTTATCTAACAATTCATCTATTTCATCCAACAAAAACAAGTATATTATTTCTTCTTTATTGAATAAGGGGTTTTGGTTTTGGGTATACTCACCCTCTGGAGATACCACTTCTAGTTTAAATGCTGATGTTGATTATTATTATTATTGTTGTTATTATTGTTATTATTATTATTGTTATTATTGTTATTGTTGTTATTATTGTTAGAAGGAGGAGGATTATTGTTGTTGTTATTATTGTTGTTGTAATTATTGTTATTATTATTTTGACGATTGTTATTGTTGTTGTTCCAATTATTATTATTATGGTTATTGTTGTTATTATGGTTATTGTTGTTATTATAGTTATTGTTATTTCGATTATTGTTATTGTTCCAATTATTGTTGTTTTGGTTATTGTTGTTATTTCAATTATTATTATACTGATTATTGTTATTGTTCCAGTTATTATTGTTTTGGTTATTATTGTTATTCCAATTATTATTATACTGATTATTGTTATTGTTCTAATTATTATTGTTGTTGCGATTATTATTGTTATAGTTATTGTTGTTAGGTCTCCAATTGACAGTTTCTAGCCATATATCCTATTTGTTGGCAGTTATTGCAATAAGGAGTATTACAATTAGATGCAAAATGTCCTGGTTGGTTACATCTAAAGCAATTATTATTTTGCCGAGATGGTCTATAATTGTTATTATTATAATTATTGTTATTATAATTATTGTTATTATAATTATTGTTTTGGTTTTGATTTTGAGAAGATTGATTTTGCTATTGGTTTTGCTGTATATTTCTAACTACATATTGTGCAACTTCTATCAACTCTTCACGTCTACTAGTTTGTGGTTGAGTAAGAGCTGCTAAATAAGCAGAAGTAGTATATCCTCTATAGAACTGTGGTTGAAAAGAAGTAAGCAGAAGTGAATAAGCAGAAAGAGCACCTCCTTTAGAGTAGGCTACTTCAATAGCTCTAACTTTATTTACGGCTTGATTAAGAGTAATAGAGCTTTCAGATTGTACTGGGATTTGAAATTCCTGGCGAAGACCATCAACAAATTGTCTAACTTTGTCCATTTCTGGGTAGTTATTTTCTGGATCTACTCTGCACCATAATTCATTAAGAGCAAAATTATATGCATCTATAGTTTCACTAGTTTTTTGTTTTCTACTTCGAAGAGTATAATGCCATTGAGTTACTTTAAAAGGATTACAGAATTTTTGTTCAAATAGATTTGTAAATGCATGAGTAGGATGGATATTGCTTTTCCAAACTTGAAAGCTATCTTTGTTTTGATTATACCAAGAAAGAGTATTTCTTTTGAGAAAATTTGGTACAATTGCTAGCCTTCTAGTTTCATTTACATTATTACCAATACATGCTCTAGTAAAGGCTTCAATCCATTCTATTGGGTCTTTATTATTATCTCCTAAAAAAATAGGAAAGTCAATTAATTTATACTCTTTAGGATTTGTTGTTGCTACTGCAGCTCGGGCAGCATTAATTTCAAACATTTCATTTATGTCTCTTAAAAGTGTTTGAAGTGCTTGTTGATTATCAAATTTAGGAGGAGGGGTTTGTTGTTGATTTTGTGCTTGGTGTTGACACATGTTGGTAAAGTCAACTGGTGCTCTACAAGCTTCAACCATTCCATGAGAATCATCAGGAATATACATATTAGTTTGTTCTTCTATAGTTGGTCTATTATTTATATGAGTAATTTCCTTCTGATCTTGTACATCGATACATATTTCTACTTTGATTAATAGTATTAAAGTAAGCTTTTTCAAAATTTAAAGATTCAGTATTTTTATTTTGATTATTTATGTTTAGAGGAGGATTTTGAGAAGTTGATATCAAAGGTGTTTCTGTAGGCTCCAGATTGTCTTTTAGTTGTCCAATAATAGTTTTAGCTCAGCTTATACCTTGTTGAATTTGTTTGTTTGCTTTTTTAAACTTTTTATTTAATTTATTTACAGAAGGATTAGTTGAAAGAGACTCTGAATATGAAATTTCAAGTCTAGATTCAGTATCAGTTTCCTGATTAGATTTTTCAGAATTTTCAGGTGAATAGTTAAATTTATTTGTTGCTATCCACTTAGCTTTTACTTCTGGTATTATTTGATTAAACTCTTTAGGTGGTTAATTATTATTATATCGAATAGTAGTTAATAACAAATAAATAAGAGTTTCAAAGAATTGTTCGTCCTTTACAGATTAATATGCCTCTTCAAAAATATCAACAGTTATACAAATAAAATAGATAGCTTGATACTTTTGATTAAACCAACTTCAAAATTTTATAAACTGATTTGAATTTTGTGAACTAAGTTCAGGAGAATTGTACTCAGGACAGCTAGAATCTGGTCTTGAATTGTATCTTAATTTTGTAACTACCTGATTAGTATCATGCAAAAATTTATGCTCTCAAATTCAGTTTTGATATAGAGCAATATTCATAAAGAATTAATCAAGATTAGTTGCAAATCTGTGTTGTTGTCGAAATTTATATAGCTGCTTAATACCATCCTTAGAAACTATACCCTGTTGTATTTCTTGTTCGTAGCGATTTAAGTTGAAGAATTCAGCAGCAGTATAGAAATGAACATTTGGTTGTTGAGATTGGCGATTAGGTAATTGATAAATGGTACCAGTTGGGTTGTTAGAATTAGATGCTTCCAAATAATATATTGGTGTATAAGTTGTATTGAAATCTTGGTCAACTATTTCTTCTTGGCTCTAATATCTTTTTGTTTGAGGGTTTTTTCCGTTAGCCCAAGAAAATCCACAAAATTGAGAATATTCAAAGAGAAGAAAGGTTTGTTTAGATGTTAGAGGAGTATTGGATTGAAGTGTAAAAGCAGCTAATTCAATTTCTTGACAAAGATCAAAGTATTGCTTATCAGTAGGAATATACCCAAAATATTTCAAGAAAAATTAAAGGTTTGTTGAGAAAAAGTTTGCATAGAAAAAAAATTAAGTTTCAAAAGAAAAATAATAATAATAATAATAATAATAATAAATAAATAAATAAATAAATAAAATAAATAAAAATAAAAATAAAAAAAAAATAAGAAGAAGAAAGAAAGAAGAACTTGGCAAGAAAAATAATTAAATAAATAAAAAAATAATAAAAAATAATAATAATAATAATAATAAAAATAAAAATAAAAATAAAAATAAAAATAAAATAAAAAATAAAAATAAAAAAAAAATAAAAGTAAAAAATATAAGAGTAAAAACAAACAAAAAAAAAATAATAATAGTAATGGGAATCTAAATTCAATAGCCTCCAAAGGTACTATAAGACTTTCAATAGACAGATAAGAGGTTTAATTTATTGATCTTTATGTACTAGTTTTTCAAGGAGTATTAGATACTTAGAGATATCCTAAGTTATAACCAAAGGAAGAAGTACTAAGAAACAAACTGTCGATGGCTATATTTGGCTTTTTAGATTCCTTACAATATAAAGCTAATACCTACCAAGGTATTATTCATGACTTTAGCTGTCACTTTATATTATAATTAAAGAACTGAAAATGATAAAGCTAGTACTTGCCAGAGTACTATTTACGATTTCAGCAATTACTTTATATTTTCAAAATAATAAAATTTATACTATAGAGCTAATACTTGCCAGAGTATTATTTACGATTTCAGCTTATCACTCTATATTATAATTATATACAAGAGAATACTTAATAAAAAAAAATTTATATAAAAAATAACTATTTAAAAAAAAGCAATTTTTGATTTTAAATAGAATTTATAAATAAAAATAGTATTAAAAATTAAACAAAATAAACAGTATATAGAAATTGCAAACTTAAAAAAAATTTTGTATAACGTTGCTCAAAAATATAATTTTTGGAATCACCTGGTTGTTACAAAAACTATGATATATATAAAATATAACAATAGTTTTTGAGGTAGTACAATGGTGCTACGTATAACAAGAAGATGATTAGTACAAACAAAATTACACAAGAAAGAAAAACTAACAAATAAAAAGAAAAAAAAAGAAAATAGAAAGAACAAGAAGAAGCAGAAAAAGAACAAGAAAGAAGAACAAGAAAAAAAAGAAACTAAAAAAAAAAATTTTTAATAATAAAAAAAAAAAAAACTTATAATTTTAACTTAAAAAAAATTAAATTAAAAAAAAAAATCACAATCTGCACAGAAGTTTTTAAAGCGTCATTGCCAAACTATAGTATTGTCACTGGGTGGCAGTAACTATACTATTTGATAACGTGCCAAGAGTAAGTAATGTGAATAAACAGAGAAAGAAAACAAAAGAACAAAACAAAAACAAAATAAAAACAAAAAAAAAGAAAGAAAAATAATAAAAACACTTAATATAATGAGTATATTTCAGAGAAACTTTTAGAGGCAAGAGTATAATATCTTTATTCAATATAGAAGAATTCAAGAAGAAATATTTTTATATCTCAAGAACCATAAAGTGAAGTCAAGAAAACCTGTTTTGTCTAAGGAGAAAAAGCA
>CAJVPY010006438.1:0-10526 GCA_910591965.1 Dentiscutata erythropus | reverse complement strand
TGGTAAACAAATGACGTCATGATATGTTTATCAAATGATTGTCGATCACTGGGTTAACTGTTCTTAAAGTGTCCCGACTTTTGATAATAAATGATTACCTTACGCTCATCCTTTTCAACTCTAATTCCTTCATCATAACAATAAGCAAAATTATATGCTCCACTAGCATCACCCATCTCTGCAGCTTTTTGAAAATAATAGAATGCCTTATGTACATCCTTTTTAATTCCAATCCCATTTAGATAAGAATACCCGACACAATACATCCCACCAGCATCCCTATCTGCAGATTTCTGATAATAAATAAATGCTTTCGTTCATTCTTTTCAACTCCGATTCCTTTTTCATAACAAAGTCCAACACTACATATTGCACTAGCGTGCCCCATCTCTGCTTATATTTGATAATAAGTAGCAATTTCTTGATAAGGATGAAAATTTTGATCATAATTTTCAGGTGATTCATTTTCATTTGACATTTTGAGCATATGAAACGACACGACTTGTTAAAATTTATAAATACAATACAAGGAATGTATATTTTATCGTCGATATAAATATTTGCCTGTTATATGTTAGCAGCTAGCATCTAATATAATTGAAAAATTTTTGATAAAAAAAAAAATTCAGAATATGTTATAAGCAATTTAGTCGATTTAGCCTGTGTAACCGGATCATGTGGACCGCTGCGCAGAATTTTTGGAGACTGCGCAATGTAATTTTTATAACCCAGGCCAGATGGCATAATTCTGGCCAGCTTGCATAATGCTGGCTTGATCTGTGCCAGGTTATGCCGATCAAGTTGCAACTTCTGCAGATCACAATGTCGTGAAAATCGGAGATTCTGTAGATTTTAAGAATCTTACTGTCACATAGTTTGGCAACACTACATGTACTTCTTTAACTTTACTATCGGTCTTTACTCGCTTGGCTTTTTTATGATGACTGGAGTATCGTATCAGATACTACCACCGATAATGTATTCACACAGGTAATACAGTTTATTCACTAAGTGTCAAGGTAATTACTAGAACGAAAGTTAGGCACTTCCCCTATTTGGATCGATGCCTTTTATTAATTACTAATAATACACATTTGTGTCACTTATTACTACAGACATTCTCATCGCTAATGATTACTACATTATTCATGCAATACTAACTTTAATCGCTAATTACTACATTGTTTATACTAACACGCCATTCATGCAAACCCCGATCACAATATTCGATCACCACGTACGTACCCGATCACTGGTCACCTATAAAATGACAGTATCTTTACAACCCGCTAATTAAGCTCAATTTTAATTATTTATACTTATTTGTAGAATAAAATAAAAAAATTATTGTTGAATTCCATCAGGCGTTATCGAGATAACTTCACCCTAGCTGCCGCAATAAAATTGACACGGCAGATTCTTGATTTGATTGGCTAAGAGCGATGATCAAAAATTAGGCTGGAATTACTCGGAATTTTACTAGTTAAGTGAAGGCTGGACCAAAAATTTTACAGATCACGGCTGTTAGCCAATCAAAATCGAGAATCTGCCGTGACAATTTTTTGTTGCGGCAGGGCTAAAACTTGACTCAACCTTATACGAAGATATCTCGACAACCTGATGGAATTCGAAATTAATTTTTTTATTTTAATTTTACAAATTAATAGAATTAAAATAAAAAAAATTATTAAACTTCAATAGCGAGTTGTAAAGATATTGTCATTTTAAATTAATAAAATTGTTTACTTAGGATTCATCAATTTTTGATTGGTCTATTAGATATTACACATATTATGATTAGTACTCCACATAATCAAATCAAGATTTGAATTTGATTCAAATTCAAATTTTAATTTGGTTTTGCGAAGCACTAATTATAATCGACATGAACAGCATCACAGAATTCTGACGTGCGTTGTTTTATATTTATTTAGTTTAGCAAAATCTGATATGTTTGATATATTTTTTTTATCAATATGAATATAAATGATTCTTATTTAATTCTGGACTATTTTCCTAAAAAGAAAAATTTCTATTATTAGAATGCTGTCAAAAATTATATAAGTAATGCAGACCAATATTTTATAGAGCAAAGGCCGTTAGCTAATCAAAATCGAGAATCTGTCATGACAAATTCTGAAATTGGGTGGCAGCTAGTGTATATTAACATGCAGGTTGTGCAGCCTGCGCAATGGGTTCAAAAATCTTTGAATTTTTCTGAGTCGCCGCAGTCACTTTTATTTTAAGATACAATCCTGCTAAGTTATAAATAGCATTAGGGTGCAAATTAATAGGTTGGGGCTCAATTTTGCAAAGAATTGGCCGGTCAAATGAGTTCATTACTGTGATAAAAATAAAAGAGTCGAGCAATTTTTTTTTTATCATTTTTGCCGACTCTGTTCACACCCCAAAAATTTATGATATCTAATTTTAGGGTACAATATATTCTTTTTAATCAACTATGTATCATATACAGTTAAACCTCTCTATAGTCACCTCCTATACATGCACATTTTCTTTATAAATCTATTTTTTTAAAATTAATTTGACTTCTATAATTGTCACTTTTTTGTATCCTGAGTGCGTGATTATAGAGAGGGTTTACTGTATTGGAGCACCAAAAATTTTAAATGTATTTAAATTTAGGGTTTGAGCAGAACTGGTAAAATTTAATAACTGTATTTCGCAATATGAATTTCAGTAAAATTACTGTAAGAATTACTTCAATTAATCATAATTAGCTAATCACATTGAAAGAAATGTTTGAGAGTATAAGTCCTAGTTATAACGGATTGTAACAAATATAACACTTTGGTTCTCTTATTAAGTTATTATATAAGTGCAAAGGGTATATTTCGCTTCATCATGTATATTTACAAATCACAGCCATTCTTATTGTACTATTTGTTATAAAATCCTCTTTCGATTACAATTCAAATCACCATATTCATTAATATTACATATCACAGCGTAGCCTTATTATTCGTTGACTCCAGTCTTTGGGAGTTAACCTTGTTTTCAATCTATGATTAATAACTCTAACGACTATCTTTTTTTTCATTGAGCTACTCTGACAGAATTTACAAAATTGCATCTCGCACAATAAAATTTCAAAATTATTGCTGTATAAGGAATTTCTGTATTTCAAAATGATTAATAAATAAGAAATTGCTTAGAAATTCTTTATAAAGTTTAGTGAATAAAAAAGTCATGCTTGAGAATTTTGATTAATAAGTTTTTTTGCGTTCGACTAATAGAATATATTAAGGAATTAATATAATTAAAATTTGATTGGAAAATAGAATTGGCCTATAAAAAATACGGCACATTAAATTTAAAAAATTGAGCACAGGGATGTTTAACTATTCAATTTGCAAATTTCTTTTTGAAGCCAACTCTTTAAACGTAGAATCGCTCTTGCAGATTCGTCTTCTAATCTAGCTCATGTGTTTTTTTTTTATTTTTTGGTCGGCAATTTTATTGAGGTTCGAAGCATCAACATTTATTTCATTAGAATTGAAACTTCGACACTTGTTTTATCACATTGAGAAATATTGGAAGATGGAAGCAAGAAATTTCTGTTATCGTTCATGGTTAGAAAGTGTTTATTATTATATTATTATTATTTGCATTGTTTTCTTTATATTAATTTATCAGCATTTATCAGTAGTATTATTCATCGTTAGACCATAATCAAGACCAGGACCGGTACGATTCCAGACTGAGGACTGAGAATTATTCAGTCCTCGGTCTTTTACCATCTAGTCCCGATCTTTACGAAGACCGATCCATCCCTAATCATAAATTCGCAAGGAAAACACCAATTAAAAACTCAATGAATAAAGTTTATTTCAATGCTCGAAATTTTCTATCAAAGCTCGAATAATTATTCACTGATTCCACTCTCGATATAAACCATAAAGTTAAAAGAACAGGTAGATACGCGTAAAATGAGATAAATGTAATCTTATTTATTATTATTAACAATAATACTCATATACATATTATCGACCTACTACTAAACCCGAAGTTACTAATGTTTTAACTCTAATATTCGGAATACGTAAAATAAGAGCATTAGAATAAGCTTTTTGTTATTACAATAACTTGTTAAACGGTGTACACAAAGTTATTTAGGTTTAGAACTTACACGTAACGTCTCTTCTTTTTTTTTTTTGTTGACCATTTCCAGCATTTAGAGCTTACATATAGTTAATATAACTAGTACTACAATAAATAGTAAAAATATTCTCTTCTAAGTGAAGTTCTTGGGGTTACTGTTTATTTTGATTATTTTCGCACAATGAATACAGACGTTCTTTTTTGAAGTTAGAAATGACTTTCGCAATGATTCTTTGTTAGTGAAATGTTATGTTCTCAAAAAATACTTTAACTGTTTAAATAAATTACCCGGCAATTGATACATTAGCCAATCAAACAAATGTATGTCTATGAACTTTTTGTGGGGCATCCATAATTTACGTACTATATTGTATAGAATAGAGACCTTGAAAATAATACCATATAGTATTATTTTTGTATTCCCTATAACAATAGGATGCCCCTTTCGCACGTTGAAATCCTGGTTGGTTGTTTCCTTTTTAAGAGTTTTATCACGATAGGGGTATGCTGTTTATATATATATATATCAGATATCTGATCAAACCATTTTATTGTCATCACACGACGCGTATGTAGACAACAGTCATTAGTAAAATTATAAATAATTCACCTTTCTCTCTTTCATAAAATATTATAAAACTGGACACATACAAAAATCACAGAACATTATAATCCCAAGTCTTACAAACCCAGCAACCAAATAAATAAAACAAGAAAGGTCGTTATTGATTGAGATGTTTTTGATTAAAAAAGAAAGGCCTTAATTTCGTAAAAACTTGCGACAAAATAGAGCAAAGCAAACGAAAAACAGTTAAAAATTTCAGGCTTTTGCAAAGAAGAATTTGGAGCCATAGCCTTTGTAAAAATACCCACCGACCTCTTCCAACAATATTGCAGTAAAGTTCTCCTAGACTTGTAAGTAACATTGAGTTTATTCTTGATTAAAGAAGATACTAACATTTTTTTAGTTATAATGTCATCGACATAAATCCAATAATAGACTGTAAAATAGGAGAACGAAAGTTCATTACATATCAAATATCCACTATTTAAATACTACGAAAGAACTTATATGTTCCTTGAATTCGATTGGATCGAAGCACACACCCACGCTGCTAATATTCGCAAAACTTTTTTTTGAAATAACTCTTAATGAAGTATTTTTAATTAAAAGAAATTAGAAAATATGTACAATATTTATTTGAATCTCAGAATTTGTGCTTCTTTTTGTAATGTCATAATAGGCAAGCCTGACGCAGATTCAATTTTAACTTATTTAAGAAATATTGATGTCTTTCTTTAATTTTGAAATTTCTTAAGAGGCGCAATTATTGTATTAAATAAACATAATTAATTTATTCAGCTCAATTAAAAATTCCTCGATAATTTCTTATTGAATAACCTTATTTCGTGCTTTATAAGTAATATCGAAAGTAAACATTGAATAAATTGGATTTTATAATCACAAGAACGAAACGTGACATAATGTAACCAACTGATTGGTATTAATTAATTTAATAAATAAATGAGTACATAATTTACATTCAGTGCTCAAATAACTATTTTAAGAAATGTTTTGTAACCTAAAATTGGATTGTGTGACAAATTCTTGAATTGGAATACGTTTTATATTTAATGGTACGTTTAAACAAAGATTCTAATAATATGTAACCATTAACTATTTCTTTAGTACCCTCAACATTATTTTCATTCATTCAATTTACAAATGCTGACTTTGAAAAAAAGAAGGTCGCTTTTAAGAATAATATTTGTCAGCAGCTTGACAATATTGGCTTTTGCAAGCTTCTTTTACATGTTTATGCCTCAGCATTCTACTTATTCCACTCATGGTAGAAAGGATGATAAAGTAGCGCATTCAAATTCTTTCGAATCTCGCAATTCCACTCTTGGTTTTGATCATATATATGTAATTAATCTTGCTAAGAGACCGGATAGACTCAAAATGATGAAAGCTATAACAGATACTCTCGGCTTAAAGGTCGAATTTTTCACTGCCATTTCTACAGATGATCATAAAACATTGAATAGATTTAATAATGCCACTGAACTGTTTGATACTCATAAAGCTTGTTACATCAGCCATTATCTGATCTACGCATCGATCGTTTATCATGGTTACGATAACGCCTTGATATTAGAAGACGATATAGATATTGAACTCAATGTCTCATCAATAATGACCTATATTCATGGTGTTTTACCTAATGATTGGGATCTTTTATATCTAGGACATTGCATGAACTGGGAGGGTTCATCTTTTTTCGAACCTTTAGATTATACTTCTCCTATATTTAGACTATATCCTTCTAAACAACCATATTGTACACATGCTTATGCCGTTTCATACGCTGGTGCCCTTAAGTTATTAAAGGAACTTTCCGTTTTAAATGTTCCGGTTGATCTCGAATTAATCTGGAGGATTGAAAATGGAATCGTTAAATCATACAGTATTGCACCGCCCGTTGTCGTACAATGGCGCTCTAATGATAATCCCTCCGATGTCTCTCCGGATCAAGAACTAGAACATCAAACTTTGTTAAACTCTACCTTACATTCAATTGGATTCTTATGGAAATAATTTAATTTTGTGGCAATATATAGTATTTTTTTAATCGAATTTTTTTAGTGCAAATTTTACAATACCTTTGAGTCAATTTTTTTTTTGTAAACTTTAATTTAAATAATATCCACAATACAAAACTAGATAAAAATATCTGTAATATAATATGAAATAGAATTAATGTTACGCTTTTTATTGGATTATATAATATTAAAATAAAATGTAGACAACTATCAAATTCATTCACAATTAATTGACAGTAATTATTTATTAAAATGTCTTTATTACGCATTTCGTACAAGTTGATTCGGACTAAATCGGGACCATGTGTGGTTCAAAATTTTTACTAACTTTCTGTGATTGACTTTCACGCTGGCATCATCTGGATCGCTTGTGGGTGGTCTGATATCGGGTTAAATTATGTCAACCTAGATAAAGAGTAACGATAGGTTAAAATCACGGATCAACCCGCAGGTTAAATCAGTAGATTAATCCATAGGTTAAACCTCATTTTACCGATAGACGATTTAGTTCCACAGATAATTTAATAGACAGTCTATTTCACTGACGGCTCATTTTACAGACAAGTTTTATTTACAAATTGCACTAACCTTAACTTTAATTCTAACCTGATCTCAACTACAATGACTAGAATTATTTTGTGAAATGAGCTGTCGGTAAAATAAACTATTTATGAAATGAACTTATTTGTGAATTAATCGTCTAGAAAATAATCTTGTCAATAAATTAGTTGTCTGACTAAGTTGCCTGTGAAGTAATTGTCTACGAAATGATCGGCACCGGGCTAGGATAAGTAATCTTGAAATTCTGTTTTGCAGACACGCATTGCTTGAATGTGTAGCAATTATCGGCATAGTAATCATCACGGTGAACAACACCAATCAAATTCAAGCACGATATGTTTACTTCTGTTGTATGTTTCTTGTCAATTCGGAATCATTTGCAAATCAATGAAAAGCATATATGGTTTAAATATATTTATAAAATACTATATCTGTTATCCAGCGACGAAAATATAAAAAGAAAAGGAAATGTAGGGCCTTTTGTTTATTTTATTTTACACTATATATATATTTTAAAAAGAACTACATTAATTGAAAGCTAAATGAAATAAGCCTTTTTGAAAAAATTACTTTCATCTGCACCATCTTGAATATAATTGATTTGCTTCTAAATGAGCATGATATAATGCTGCAACTGGTTTTTCTATACTCGTAAAAGTGGTAGCTGGATAGATCTACCAATTACCTGGATCTGCTTATAAGGCATTTATTATCCAAATCTTTCTTTTTTACCGTCACTACGTTATTGCATAGTATTTTATTATTGTTGTTTTTTTTTGCTACGTTGAACCGATATGTTAAAGTCTACAAGGTTTTATTTTATTTGAAACTTGAAAGATTTTTGAATGAAAAAAAATTCTATCAAAAATGCTCATGATGTTTTGAACTAAATATTTTAAAAAAAATTGCTGGTAGTTGAAAAAAATATTTATATGCAATGTTTTATTACTTTTGATGGTTTATACATGATAAAATTTTAAAGGTATAAATATTTTATAATAAATTAATAAGTAAATAATAAACAATGAAAACTAAATTTTAAATATATTCTAAACAACAATTTATTTTAATATTTTGAAAGCTTTTATAATCACTTTTCATTGTTTTTAAGTGAAATATATCTTTAACAATTTCGGCTTAATATTAAACATAATAAAAATAAGATAATTTCTATTTATACACTAGTGTATATACACGGGCATTTACATTTCTCACAATTTCGATTATGAAACCATCATTTGGCTTCTAAAAAAAAAAAATTCCTTGCAAAGTTTCAGTATAAACTATGCCTCGCCCTAATCTCAAACCTCACCTTACCCTAACTATAAACAAAGGTTTACTTTTTATTTTTAAAATTTTAATATACGTGTACAAATAAATACCTACTAGCTCTCAGGGCCCGGGCGTTGTTCCGGGTTTGAGGTTCTGATTTTTTTCTAATTCTTAGACTTAAATTATATTCAGATATAAGATTTTTAATTTTCTTTTTTATTTTAGATCTGGGTTTAAATAACTTAGTTTAGATTTAACTTATATTTAAAATGAATCCATTTGGGTCCAAATGAACCCGTCTTGGGTTCAAATGAATCTGCCTTGGGTCCAAATAAATCTGCCTTGGGTCCAAATGAACCCATTTTGGGTCCAAATGAACCCGCCTTGGGTTCAAATGAACCCATCTTGGGTTCAAATGAACCCATTTTGGGTTCAAATGAACTTATCTTGGGTTCAAATGAACCCGTTTTGGGTTCAAATGAACCCATCTTAGGTCCAAATGAACCCATCTTAGGTTCAAATGAACCCGTTTTGGGTTCAAATGAACTCATCTTGGGTTCAAATGAACCTGTTTTGGGTCCATTTGAACCCAACTTGTGTCTATTTTAACCTGTCTTGGGCCCACTTAAACCTGTCTTGGGTTCAAATGAACTCATCTTAAACCTATCTTGGGTTTAAATAAATCCAAATTGGGTTTAAATAATTTTTATATAAACCTGAATTAGCTTATTTATTTATTTTTTTAATTTTTTTAATTAATTTTTTTAAATTAAAGTTTTATTATTTTTATTTTTTTAATTAATATTTTTTAATTTTTTATTTAATATTTTTTTATTATTTTTTAAATTAAATTTTTATTTTTTTTATTTTAAATTATTATTTATTTTAAATTTTCTTAATTTATATGAGGTGTATATACACACATACTAAATTAGTATAGCTTATAGATACCTATTAGTATTACATTAAAGTAAGACTAAAGATTGGCAAGATATAGTTTATACTAAAATTTGGCAAAGAATTTTTTTATTATATACAAAAAATAGTTTTTTAATCAAAATTTTAAGATATAACTATTCTTTTAGAAAATTTAATTTTTTTGTTATACAAAGAAGTAATTTACATGCTATAACTAATATTAAATTTTAATTAGATACAAAACTCTAGCACTATAATGCTATGGCACTATAAATTAAATCTTCAAAATAAAAAATAAAAAATAAAAAAAATAAAAAATAAAATAAAAAATAAAAGATAAAAACTAAAAAATAAAATATAAAATATAAAAAATTAAAAATTAAAAATAATAAATAATAAATAAAAAATGATTTTAAAATTTATTGCATGGTGCAATACATTGCACCCCTATAATAATTAGAGTTAGGGTGCACCCTTACAATAATTAGAGTTAGGTTTAAGTTAGTGTTAGGGTTAGTGTTAGTGTTTAGGTAAAATTGTAAGAGGATCATTTTTTGTTAGTTATACAACAGAGTTTACCCTAGTAAAATTTTGAGATATAGTAGATGCAATACATTGCAGGTGCAATAAAAAATAAAACTCATAAAAAAATAAAAATAAAAAAAAATAAAAATAAAAAATTCAAAAAAATAAAAATAAATAAAAAAACTAAAAAAAATAAAAAATAAAACACATAAAAAAATAAAAAGAAAAAAAAATAAAAATAAAAAATTCAAAAAAAGAAAAATAAATAAAAAACTAAAAAAAATAAAAATAAAATAAAAAAATAAATAAAATAAAATAAAATAAAAATAAATTTAAAATTGAAAAATATATTTTAAAAAAATTAAATTAGAATATATAAAAAATAAAATAAAGAATAAAATAATTAATTTAATATGAGTACTGCTAAGAGAAAAAGACTAATTGGACTTTTAATATATTTTGTATATAGTTAACTATCTATAAAAAATTATTAAAATAATAAATTTTTTATAGATAGCTAACTA
>CAJVPY010006437.1:0-10530 GCA_910591965.1 Dentiscutata erythropus | reverse complement strand
AAATATCCGATATTTTCCGGAGGGAAAATATAAAATCAAAAAATTATATCATGCGATATCATGCGCATTTTATATAATGTGCGCATTAATGCGCATTCATGCGCATGTTATTATAAAATGCGCATTTTTCCCATCTCTACGTCTGACATAGCCACATAAGGGAGCCCACCAGCGACTGTATTTCTTTTTTATATGACCACTCCTTGCCACCCCACTCAGTCACCATTTCTATGATCTTTTCCTTTTTCTCTGCAGGAATGGATGCCGAAAAATTGATTGTATCGATGCGAATTCCAAGAAAAGTCAAAGCCGTACATGGACCTCTAATTTCAACGGTTTATATGGGATGTTCATTACTTCAAGAATACGTAAAAACTGCTGCAACTCCTGTTCTGCATTTCTGTTAGAGATAATCAAGAAATCGTCTACATAGTGAATGATAGACTTGATTCCTTGCTGAACGGTGATCCATGTGACCAGGTCTGCGAACCTGCAAAATATGCCGCCCGAGGCTCGATTGCCGAATGACAAAGCCTTATCGAAATATAATCTATCATTGTATTTAATCCCCTGGAGTACTTGATCAACAGGGTGTACGGGAGAATGCGGTAAGCGTCCTTGATGTCTACCTTCGACAGTAAGAACCCTTTCCCATACTGGGTGACCCATCTAACCGCGTGGTTTATATTCTCGTACTTGGTTGCAAAATCTATTCTGTCGATTCCATCGTTTACGCTTGTCCCCGTAGGGGCCGATAGGTGTGATATGACTCAATATATTTTAGGAACGGTCTCTTTTTTCTTTACCAAGCCACAAGGATTTACTTGGAAGACTGAACATGGGGGTTCTAAACAGGCCACACATACGCCCGATAGCTAATTCGTTCTCAATGTAGTTTGTTAGTGCCGATGGTTCTATATTAACAGACTTCAAATTTTCTTGTATAAGTAATGTGCGCTTGCCTGCGAAATTAAACCTAAAACCGTTCTCGAGGCCATGTCTCAGATACTGAACAAATGCTTTATTCAGGTGTTCGCGTGTTAAGTAATCGAAAGCCATTTTGTTAATCGGAGTTGTCACATTGAAGTGTGCAGGATCTAATTGCGCTACGATTGATGTCTCTTCCTGTGAGAGTTGGTGGCTTTTCGGAGGAATTGCTTTTATAGTTAACTTGACCGATTGTAGGTATGGTTCTGTCTGTACCGTTATCGCCCTGGACGATTTAAACTGTGCCATATATTTTATTGGCCTTCGTACTCGATCTATTGCAGTTTGTTTATTTGGTTTTTTTTTTTTTTTCGTTATTTATTCATTTATTTATTAACATTATTTATTTATATTCCATTCAAAAGAAGAATATAGCTCTGTTAGTAATGTTGTATTATGCTCATTTATTTATTTACTATCATTACTATTGCTATGTACGTGCGATCTAATGTTCACATGTTTACTTTGCCCCTTTTTTCCCATAGCACCGTTCACTTCCTCTTGTCCGTTTCCTCCCTTTTTTTTTTTTTTTTTTTAATTATTATTATTATTATTTTTTTATTATTATTATTCTTGCTTCTTCGGGACCTTATGGAAGCAATTCTTCTTGCTGTGGCCAGCTTTCTTGCATACAATGCATGCGTGAATTCTACCGCAATTCTTCTCTTCGGGGCATGATCAACGGTTCCAATGATGCAAATTTCCTTCCCGTCGATCCATTGCCTATTCCATCTTTGTTTCTTTTTGCTGTTGTTGCATCGAAGCACTTACCCTCTGCTTCAACGCTTCTATCAATTTGGGTTGAATCACGATCCATTATTAATGCCACTCGTCGTTCTTCGTCGTACCTCATGACTGCAGCAAACTCGTATTTAACGCATAGTTCATTTATGTGATCTCGGTACAAGTTCAGCTCTTGTTCACGGTTTTCGTAAATTACTAAAACCGCGTCTATGTATGCCTTGAACGCGAGAAGCCACTCCGATATATTTTCAAATACTACGCTGCATTTCCTTTTCCTTACGAATATTGCGCCGCCATCTGCCATTTCCAACAGTATATCGTTGTCCATATCTTTGACACTGTCGATTAAACTTTTCTGCATGAATTCTTGCAGGTTTACAAAAGCACCAAGAGCAACGGTTTTCCATAATTTGTTACTCAGGCTAGGCTTTTGCGGGAGCATCTCTAGCAATTTCTGCCCTTCCGTCCAATTCATGACCCACCACAGCCTGATTTGCTCTGTTTCGGCAGCTTTTGGGTTTTGAAAACCTTGGACCGTAGGAATTTCTTTAACTGCGTTGTAGTTTATAGTCGGGTATTTCCTGGCCGTTGATTTATATGTCCTGACTTTTTCATCTACTTCCTCCAAGCTCGCTTTGAAAATCAGATTATTGATCACTGGGGATGGGGTAGTTACCTTGTGAAGTGCTCGTTTCTCTATTGACCTCGCTAACGCTCTGTCGATTTCCTTCCGCCGTAGTCAAGCCGCTATCGTCGCCCTGGTTGCCGCTGTTACCGTCATTTTGTAGATTCATTTGCTCGAGTCGCTCAAACCTTTGGCTAATTGCCTCGATTTGCCGGTCCATCAGTTGTTGCATGTTCTGCATTAAAGCTGCTGCTGTCGATTAAATTACTGTATCTACGTATGCCCTCGTTTGATTGTCTATACCTCCATACGAATCTTGGACATCTTGATTCAGGCTTGTAGATGTAGTTACCGTTTCCGAGGACTCGTTAGACACTGAGCTTTCATTCCTCATCTTGCGAATTTTCTACCTTCCTGGGCCCAACAAACCCGCCCTAACGTTTGACCATTTATACCTACGGTAAATCTTTGTATTATTAATCTTCATGTGAAATGCCCCAATCAGGCAACTGATTGATTACTTATCTTCTCCCTGCGCCTTCCTTGAATTGGATGGTGATTGAACCGGTTTTCTTCCACCGACATCCCGGGTTCTTTGTGATCGTCGCTACCCGGGTTTCCCTGCTTACCTCCCTTTTCGATCTGTTGACTGCGCCCATCAACCTGAATACAAATCTGCTCACATGATGAGCTAAGCCATAAAAAAACATACCAGACCGGACCAGACTTTTGCAAACTTCGGACCGAACTTCAAACCAGCTTAGCACCAATATATATATATATATATATTCGGACTCGAACTAGTTTGCAAACTTCATAATTAAGTTTGAGTCTGGTCTGAAGTTCGAAACTGGTAAAATTTAGAGTCTGAGTCTGGTTCGATCCAGGACCAGACCAGGACCTGACCTAGGAGCATTAAGTGCAGCTTTCAACTTTCTTCTTGCTTATCATGCAATAGTAAATTTTACCGGGCTAGAAAAGAAGCAAAATTTAATATTACACAATCAAGTTCTTTATATAACATAAAGATTGTGCAAATATATTCCTACAAAAGATGTTACAACATAAAGATTGTGCAAATATATTCCTACAAAAGATGTTAAATCAAAATATGTTACAAAATTATGAATCTACACTTTTATTTCTGCAAAAAAATGTTAAAAAAATCGGTAATCAGAATCAGAAATCATCAATTGCTTTTTTTTTTTTTTGATCTAGCAAATTTCACATTTTTTGCAAACCGCAATAATCAAATAATCGATTAGCTGATTAATCGATTAATTGATTAGTTTAGTTGACCTAATTTTATGAATATAAATCTGATAAAAATTTATTAAAAAGCTAATTAATATAAAGGCCAATCGATTAATTGTCAACTCGGCCAACTAAACAATTAATCGATTTTCGATTCATATCACTACTTTCTACTCCACTTTTCCTAATATCAGATTAGTAAAACTCGCAATAAGATTTTAGCAAAATTATTTTCATTCATCTGATATTTAAAAATTGAGTAAAGAAAGCAAGTATAGTTATTATTTATTAATTAAAATATTTAAAATAAAAAATTTATTTTTTTATTAATATTTTTATTAATACCAATTAATCAATTAATTAATAAACAATTAAATTAGAAAATATCAAAAATTTATTGCCCACGGATTATTTGTAAAATCTGCAGATATTTGTTCTATTATATCTAATATAACCTCAGTACACCCAGGAGCTCCAGGACCACGTATAGGAGTAGTAGTGGAATTATCTGTGGCATAAAAACCATACAAGCTACCTTCATATGCCACCAAATTTTCTATATGGTAATACCCTTCGTCATCAAGTTCATCTATATTAAAAGATACTGTTTGAGTAATTGATTGATCTATGTAATGAACCATTAAATCCATGCATTTTGTTCCACTAGGAACTTTAACTTTCATTCCGACCTGTAAATATATAAATTATTCGAAAAAATTAGAACAATAATATTATCAAAGTATAAATTACATTCTGAAACACTACGTACAGAATAATCATCTAAACTAATTTTCCATGGATTAGTCGCAACATTTCCCATAAGTGGAGGAGTTTTGATTAAATGATAACCAGAACAGCTAGATTTGTTAATTGGTGGTCCTGAATAAAAATCAATATTGTATTCAGAGCCTTCATATGCATGATAATCGTGACCTAGATAGTAAAACCCATCCGAATCAAGATTACTATCTAAAGAAAATGCTTGAGATGTTCCTTCTTGATCAGTTATCGTCAAGCAAATGTGGTCACTAGTTATTCCAATGGGAAATTGAACCCCTATTTCAACCTACGAAAGTCAAATTATTTAAAAAAATTAGATAGGAATGTTAATATTTTACTGTATGTATAACAAATTAAATACGTACGGGGCCATAATCAATATTATTTCGAGGGGCGATACCTAATTGCGATTTTGATTGATCGAAGACCATATAAAAGTTCTTTTAATTATGATATGATAATTTAAATTATTAATAAATACTATATTTAATTATAATCATAATAAAAGCTAAATTACCGTAATAAAAGCACTCCCAAATATCCAAGAACCATTATTAGCACTGCCAGTAATTATAGATTCACATTTGTTTGTTCCATCTATAGCATCTTTAGGAATTACGTTTGATGGTAATCTCCACTTTCGATTTGCAATTTCAAAGGATAAATCAAAGACAGGTGAAACATCACAATCTACTATTGCAGCACCATTAGAATAACTTCCTCCAGGCAATCCATTTGCAATTATGTTAGCACTATTATCATCTAGCCGGATGCTTTGGAATTTATTGCTAAACCAAATTGACCCACTTAAGTTAATTGGCTTATTATTTATGTATATATTAGTAACGTTAACCATTGCTTTCGTGAACTGAGGAAGGGGATGATATACTATATTATTTTCGTCATTACCTATATTGTTAAAAATAATCATGTAAGAACAACTTATAATACGATCTTAATTCGTTGTGATCTTTTTTATCGTACTAATATTTTTACATCTGATGCTTGTAAAATTATTAGCAAGATATTATACTATCTCAGCAGATTTGCGAAATTTAAATAAATAGAGATAAATATAAATTGACAAATAATACATATATATATGGTTGATAATTAAATTTTGTTATTTTCTAGTTATGAATTAAAGAAAAGTTTCATGTTTTCAATAAATATGGGCTAGGTGCTGCAAAAAGGGACCAAATTGACAAAACAAAAGATCTTCGGAAAATCAATTTTATGTTATAAATCTTATAATAATTCATAAGAAAATGCAAGCTTTAAACAGCAATGCAGCAAAATTTTACTAATACAACTACTTTTGTGTCTTAAGTAAAAAAAGATTCTAATCTTATTCTAAATTGATTTATGCAAAAAAATATCTTTTGAAAAATTGTCAATTTGCAGCACCTAGCCCATATAATCTTAGTAAAAAGTCTAACCTCTCATGGTCACCTCCTATATAAGCGCATTTTTTTAAATGTTAATTTTCATTAAAGATAATAAATTTGACCTTTATAATTAACGCATTTCTCTATAATCACACTTTTTTTTTATGACTATAGAGAGGTTTGACTGTAAAGGCTAATTTCGCAATCCACTGAGATGTGTAATTAAGTTATTATTTTCTCAACAGTAATATAAAATGAGAAATAAAATTCTACTACAGACCTTTAATATACGCTGTATTTATTCCTCCAATTATAATTGACCCGCCGTAACCAATATCTGCCTTATCATTGGAATTCATAGAAAGAGCAATTCCTACGATTTTATCCTAAATAAATATTATTAATTATTTAAGTTCTCTGGACAATAAATACAGCATAGTGAAAATTTTATTTACTTACAGCAAAATTATCTAGTATGTACTACTTAATTCCAATATTAAAAATTTTATAATAAATAAATGAATAAAAACAACAAATAATTAGGAATGTAAATATAATTACACTTTGGTAAGGCATAAGACCTATTTGTCCAGTAATTGTATCCGGAATGGTGTTGTTTCCAATTTTTATATTCTTAGGTAATCCAAATGTTATTTGTTCGAATGATTGATTATTAATTATAATCGTGTCATTAGCCAATACTCCTTCAAATTTACTTCTGTTGATATATTCAGTTGTGAATTCTTGGTTTTTAATCGAACTAGTATTTGAAAGAGATGTATTGAAAAAGTTTGTTGTTCTATTATTGCAAGCATTTCCATTTGGAATCATGCAAAGTTCGCTGACGACCCAGAATAAGTTAGATTTAGTGTCAATTGATATATTCAATGTTTGAGATGGTGTTCCAAATTGAATCGGAAAGAACCATCGCATCAAAGATCGGTCAAAAGTAAGATTTATTTGTAGTGGCGTGTTTATTTGAGCATTAGAAGTATATGAACAAAATATTATGAAAACAATAGTAAATATGTAGTATAGTTTTAGTTGTATATGAGGCCTGAACAAGATGGCCATCACTAAGTATTGTATCTTAGTTGTAAATGTGTTATCAATTTTAACGTGAAGGTTTATATAATATTGATACGATGTGTATGTAGTTGCATTTAGGTAAGATTTTTGGTATCATATGAGTAATGCCAAGGAAAATGGGAATTGATTTATTTACAAGATATTAGTCATGCATGATTAATATCATGAAATTTGTTCTGCGGAGTAAATTATTGGCTGGCATGTGCACGAGAGGGATGTTTCAGCCAATCATTACTCCGACAGAACAAATTTTGTGATATTAATCGTTGCATAATAAATATTGATGTTATTGTGCAATTAATGAACATGATTTACAAGCCGTGATTTGCTAACTATTTTAAATATGGGATCGTTGTGCTTAAGTAATAACATACAAGAAATAACATGAAAAAAATCCATGATCATGATCGTTTGCACGATAACATTGATTACTTAATTAAACAATAAATGATAAACCATTTCCCATTTTCTTTGGTTTCACTCATATATCATTTCACCAATTGAAAATTGACCCGGGAGATTTTTAATGCAGGTCATGAAACTTCATGATGTAATAGACTACTGATGCAGTAAAAAATCTTATGCAAGTCATATAGTAAACTCTAATAATAAAGATTTTTTATAGCTCAACCATATAGTAATAGTAAAAATATATAAAATTCAAACTGTAATAACTCTTGAACTAACAAACCCGCACAAATAAAATTATATTTGTCGGGTTCATTTTAATGTGTCTTTAAAGTGACAACTTTCTTTTATTGTCTTCTTACAATATAGTAGATTTTAATGATTGATTTTTTATCTTAACACATATAAAACAAAAAGGTTGTTACTTTAAAGAGCATGTTAAAGCGAACCTGGAAAATAATTTTATTTATGTAGGGTTATTGGTTCGAGAACTATTGCAATATAAATTTTACTTGTTTTTACTATTGCTATTGTAGATCTATAAAAATCCTTATTTGAATTTACTATATGACTTGCATTATGTTTGCAATTATAACGATGTCTGACAACCCAATAAGTAACATTAATCTCAAGCACGTCCTTATGCTCATTCCGCTGTAATTGCACAAAAATAAAAATAAATATGAAAGTGTTTAAGTGACGTATAGGATCGACTTCATTCTGTTCAAGTTAATTGCAATTTGTAAAATAACTCAATCAGATAATTCGAATACTCATTGAGTTTAAATTGTGTGATTTTGGTGGTTATTAAAGATTAAATGATAATCCATTACAAGTATCGAGTACATTTTATTAATCATGTTTCATGTGAAATAAGGTATAACTAGTGATGGGCAAATCGCGGATCCAGAAATCCCGCGCGTGATTCGTGGGATAGACAATCAATACTTATTCTAGGAATATTGCGTCAAAATTTATCGGTTACTAGCCGCATTCGTATTACACGTACTATGTATCCAGAGAACACGCGCATTGCCCATCACTAGGTACAACTTGCAATCTTAATTTATTTCGAATTGCAAAACGTTAAAAAATTTGAGTATTGTGGCTATAGGAGAAGACCTGATTATCTTCCAAAAGCGTATAAAAGATCATGATCAACTGTATAATATATTTATCATATCGAAATTTTAATATCTATTCGGAATAAACGAACTAATTGGTCAGAGTAAGCGCACTATATTTAGTAATTAACATAAATGATTGAGATTGTAAATACAGTTAATTAATGTCGTGGCTGTTATTAAAATATTTACCTGTTTTATTATGAAAATTTAAATTTTTTTAGGGCCTTTGTTAAGGTTTTTTTTTAGAGTTAGGTTAGGGTTTAGAATTAGTGTTGTTAGTAAAAAATATATATTTGAATTTTAATAGGTGTTATAGAACTAAATTTCAGCATCAGCCGCGACAATCAATTTCCTGGGTAACTTATTTGTACACTTTAAAGTACTTTTTGGCAACACAACGGTTTACTAATAAAAAAATCGTTACAAAAACCATTCATAACTTTAGAATAGCGTCAATATTCACTATGCAAAAGAATCCGGAAAGATCTCACTCTTTGAGAATTTCACTTAGAAGACAAATTTATACGTCTTCTATTCAACTATATAAAATATACGGTATATACCGTAGATAATCTGTAAGTAATGTGATCGCAAATGTTTTTGCTAAAGGTATTTCTACTAGATTGTGTTCAAATAAATATGTTTAATTTAAACAAAACATTAATAGAGCTAACTCTATTTGTGGAAATTTCTTTTTTTTTAGAGTTTAATGATTTGAATGAATTACACATTAAATGCTTTATGCAGGTATAAACTTGAAAGATCTGGTTTAATGCCTGAATTCATTAGGTTATGCTCACGCATTAGGTTGTGGATTATTTTGATTTTATAATAAATATCCCATTTTTGTCACTCTATATACATCTATCTGTTTTATAAATACACTTTATAAAATTTTTTCGCTTGTATTTCACTGATTTATACGAGCTTCTCGTTTTTTTGATATAACGTAAAAATAGCGATTTAAAATTGATAAAATTGATTTGTTGGATAAATCTATAAAATTAACTGATCAAATGAACTTCTTCCTTTAACCCCAAAACACCAAATTTTACTAATAACCAACTAAACCACTAAGTAGAATTGATCAGATTGAAATATAGATGACCAGCGTTATCACCTAGTTCAAAAAGCTCGGGTTACACAAAAAGATAAAATTTTTTAACATCACTATTTACTAGAATTAAACATACTAGGCTAAACTATGCCCTAAACTAACCCTAACCTTGGCGAACGATATTAATGTGAATTGTGATGTTCTCTGGTTAACTTTTCTTAGATGATTATGAATTTTTTAGAATTGCACGTTTGCATTTGGCAGCACTCATTAGGGTTAGAATTGTATGACTTTGTTTTTAAAATAACATTTTGAACTTCATACCATACAATTCTGATAATCTATACCATACTGTATAAACGCTCATGGGAGTTATTTTAACTTATATGGTCTCGAATTAGCGCTCATGGGCGTTCTGAATTATCGCGCATCCTAATTACACAGCTCTAACTGGCATCATGTAATCCCAATATGAGCCTGATTTGCAACAATATTTGGCATAAATAGGAGACAAATTGATTCATATAGGCATTCAATACATATTGGAATGCCGATAGCTCTATATGTAAATCGATAAAGCTATAAGACAAGCCTTGACGATTTATTTATAGAACTATCGTTATTCTGATATGTATTGGACGCCTATATGAACCGATTTTATCCTAAATGTCTACTATTTCGTCATATATCTGTTTTAAATAGGTTCGTATCGTAATTATCATCCATTACGAGTGTCCTGTACGTTTTCAACAATCACCTCGTTCATGTGAAAATGAGGTATTTTCGTTCTTAAATCATATCAAATAATCATCATATCATGAGGAATTCGCAATATTTACCAAATTTATACAGCCATTTTAAAAAAGTTGTGAAAAGATGCAGATCACTGTACATCAGGATAATTTTAAATTTGTTGGCAATCGATTAACAGAAAGAAATGTTAGTCGATAAGCAGCACCCCTGCCGATTACCAGCGATACCGATTGACAATAAGGCTGCCAATTAAAATCGATTAGTATCGCTTTGATTGAAATCGATTGATATCAAAACTAAATTAAAATTGATTATTTT
>CAJVPY010006436.1:0-10531 GCA_910591965.1 Dentiscutata erythropus | reverse complement strand
TGGTAATTAATAATCACGATTGAGATATAAAGTGGTATAAGTATTATGATTGAAATTATTATTAAATATGTTTCAAACATATATCGAAAGTTATAATTTAAGGTAAAATCGAATTTCGGGGTAAAAATCACAAGAATAACTATGGTAAAATATCGGTGTTTAAATACATTTTCAAATAATAGTACGTTTCATTTTTCATGGTATAATATAAAAATTTCGATTGTTGTAAGAATAATATGTTCACTAAATTAACTATCTCTAATAATCAAAGCTTTTCTATTAAAACTTGATTGTTTTCGCGAATTTTGGCGTTGTTCCAAATTTAAATGTTTGTAGCACCATTTATGGTTGAATGCTATGAATTCCCATATGTGCTGAATTTTCGGTCAATCTGTGTCAGTAAATATTCGATTAAATTGTCAGTCTAAATTTTCTAAATTGGTCGATGATAATCATCGGCAGATTTTTTAAGTAACATGTACACCGGATACTTTACTATAGCCAAAAACCTTGGCAATCTTGTGATCCAATGATTGGGTTTGAGTGATTTTGGGCTTGTTAGAATCGCCTCGATGTGAAGAATATTTTGGTAGCTGTTTCATTAAAAACGGTTCAGTGGATCAAAAGCTATTTAGGATTTTAAAAGGTGTCAAATTATATCTGTTTTAGTACAATTGCAAAAATTAGCGCAGACGCTATGTTTTTTTCCTTTTACGCCAAAATTTTGAAGTGTCTTATTTTGGAAATGGCGTTTTAAGACTATCAAACTCGAAATTTGGTTAGCATCCACGTTATTATTTACGTAAAATCAATGTTTAGACTCTTTTTGTATTATAAGCCGGTTATACATTTAACATTTAATTATTCTCACCTACCTATTTTATTGAATGTAGACGACTTTCATCTTTTTTTTTACATATTTTGATATAGCTCTTTATAATGGCTAATGAATTTAAATTTCATTTAGAAAATATAAAGAGGCTAATTTTCACTTTATTTTATTTTAACTAGATATTATCTTGAGGATTGATTATAAAATATTGATCACAGTTTCGAGATAAAATATGATTTTGATTTTGATTATACAAGGAAACAGGAACTGTTGAAATTTGGAGCTTAATATTTAGATTTAATTTTATAGCTTTTCTTTAAAAAATATATTTGTATATTATTTAAGATAACAAGAGTACCACCAACAACAGTAACAAAGGTAATTTTAATATTTATTATGTCAACATTCGTTTATCGCGGTTTTCGAAATGGTTGACACTAAAATATTTTGTATACTCACTGTATACTGATATAAAATCATCTAACCCTAAAAAAATTTTTTGTATACTTTAAATATATAAGTTGTATTTAAAGTATACAAAAAAATTTTTTAGTGAGTATACAAAATATTTTAGTGTCAAACATTTCGAAAACCGCGATAATTAAATTATATTCAAAAAAAAATAAAATTAATTCAAAGACTAGAAAACTTTAAAGACTATGATAGCTATAGTATCAGGTATGTAAAACGAAAAGCACGTACGTACGTACCTACGGCACAAAATTCTATTTAACATTATAAATCAAGCAGCATGTTCATAATATGCATCATAATGATGCAAGAATTTCTATAGAGATATAAGAAAATGGATTCATAATCAATGTTGGTATCTTAACTGATATAATTTAAGGGACATATTTATTGATTGATAAAAAGACATTATGCATAAATATTTGTAATACGATACTTTAAAAAAATGAATAAGAAATTCTGATTAGTGTTATGTACAAATTATAATAAACGATAACTTTAGGTTTTATTAATTATTGAAATAATCGTGCAATACGTAACAACAAACAATTATCGTTAAATGAAATAATGCTGTACAGTAAGATAATAATATCAACTAATAAAATTACGATACGTATTATGATACATATTATGATACATATTATGATACATATTATTTAACTAATATTGGTAATTTACAAATTTATCAAAATAAAATTTTTTTGTGTATTGAAAAATACTAACGCAAGTTACCGGTTATAAAATAAAAAAAGAATTTGGCACAGTAATAATGACAAGGTAAATAAAGGAATTGTTTATTAATCACATGATTGAGAGCAAATTCTATTTAGAAATGAAAGATTAAATTGATTTCACCACATGAAACATCGATGCGATAGTAATGCAAGTATGACAGTACTGCAGTACATACGTAACAGGTAGCTATCGCGGAAATTCATTTACCCAAAATGAAAATTAAGCATTTACGTAAGTGAGTACATACGTACGTACGTACGTACTTGGTATTTATGTATGTATAAGTAGTACATCGTATAACTTTCAGTACATTGAAATTTATTATTTATAAATCTGCAAAGTACAAATAAAAAAGCAGATATAATTCTAATTTGAACAACGGTAACTAAAAAAGTCGAAAAAAATTTTTAATTAATCACATGATCAACGAAATACAGGAAATTTCGAGGGCCAAAAAAAATACGAAAATAGAATAAATAGAAATAAATTAAAAAGATTATTAAGTTACCAATAAAAAAAAGCAGAAAGAAAGAGACAAGGACAAGTGATACAAAATAAAATCTAAACTTTGTATAACCCAATATTGTTTACCATTGACAATGAAAACAAAAAAAGGCGGCATAGAGTATGAATTGCAGTCGGGGAATCAAAAAGGTCATGAGAAAACCAAAAGAAAAAAAAGGATTTGTTATATTACGCAGGGTTATCTGCAAATGGAATAGGGAAAATAGAATTCAGATGCCAATAATAGAATGCAACGTCTTTGAAGAAATAAAGAAAACTAAAAAGGAAGTTAATTGAATAATAATCAAGAAAAAAGAAAATAGCCACAGGAAAATTTTGAAACAAAAGAAAAGGTGAATAGTAAACTAACCTAAATAGTAAGATAGCGGAGTAGTAAAATGACAGCGCCTCATTTAGGAATTAGGCGTGTGAAGAAAAATTAGATAAGTGAAAAATGCATGGGATATGATCGTGGCTTTTCAGTCACAAGACCGTATCTATTGGATAATCAAATGCAAAAGTATTGTTGATTGTTTAGAAAGGGAGAAATATAGCGCCCTTTAGATGTAAAAGTCACACGGCAGTACATCAAACAGGTACAACAACAAGAAGACAACCTACATAACTTTACATAACTTTTTTACATTACACAAAAATTATCTTGCATTTCGCACTGGGCCAAAAGCATAAATAGATAAAAAAGATAAATTGTTTGTAAAAGGTGAGAATTTTCACAATACAAATAAACAACGATAGATGCATAAAAAAGATCTACAACTTTATCTTCCCTGATTGGTTCTATCTTTAAATAAACAAGTAATCTGATAAATAATTCCCTGGAAATTCAATCTTATTTATTTTAACAAGATTGGAAGAAGTGAACGCACGTACTCCGATACCTGTAGTATATGTAGATATGTAGTGTATGTGATTTTTAAAGTATGATTGAAATATGATTAAAAAATGTGCGTACATGCGCACGTATGTACAGTACTATTAAAGTATTACTGTATTTATGTATCATTAATTTACTAATATTGATACAACTATAATTGATACAATTATAGTGTCATATATTGTATAAGTTGTACTATATTACTACTGTAATTAGTACTGTACTAGTACTGTACTATATTGAAATATTATCCAATAAAAAAATCAAGTTTTACAATATTTACAATAGTAAGAATAGTAAGAGGAAATCTTGCTTATTATTACTGTATTACTGTATTAAAAAAAACGCCCCATGTTTTCCATAAAAAATTTATTCTTCACTTCACATAAACATATTGATTGCATCGTTTCACGCAGATCAACAAATATATGCGCCGTGACTTTTTGGTGAAACTACCAATCGGAGTTCAATTTATTTGTAATCATTTAAATGTGTGTCAAAAAAAAAAAAAAACTATTATCTTTTTTTGTTTTACATTACGGGGGAAATTGCCAATGCACAAACACGTTGCTGCAATTGAACGTTAATCATCTTGACTTTCTCGTAATCAGGTTTATATTCTCTATAATAATATTAATATATTAATATTATTAAATAAATAAATAAATAAATAAAAATTTTATAAAAAGGCTTTATACGACTTTATTTTTCGTCAAAACAATTCTATTTCAAGAATTATCAAGAACATTAATTAAAGAACATCAATAACATTAACATCAAGAACATTAACATAAGAACATTAAAGATTATTAAAGATAAAGATGGGAGAAATAAGTAATCAAAATAATAAAGTGTATGTATCTGTCTTTCTCCCAACCATATCATTAATTATCGGTTGTTATTATTATTGCTAAATATGTTAAATATATTTTTGCTACGTATCTACGTATCTACTTTTTTTTTCTTTTCGTGTCATGATTAGTCGTAAATCGCGTAAAAATAGTAAATCTGTCAGTTCCAATTCAAAAAGTAAAAAAAAATTATCTTCACCTAAAGAAATCAATAAAGAAATCAATAAAGAAATCAATAAAGAAATCAATAAAGAAATCAATAAAGAGATTATTAAAGAGATCAATCAAGAGATTACACCCATAACAAATGTAACAACTCTTGTTGAATCACCAAAACCGATCACACCAATTGAAGAGGATCCACCTAACGATATACCTGTTGATGTACCTATTATTAAAGAGACTGAACCTAATTTATCCCCAATCCTTACTACACCAAAGATTGCAAAAATTCCAACTCCAATCATTCCTCGGCAAACACTCTCAAAAACAATCAATGATGGTCTTTCTCTTCTTTCTAAACCTATCAGCATGATCGACATTCCTGTAGAAATATTTAGTTATATATGCGCGAATCTGCCGCCCGATGATTTATTATCTCTAGTTTTGGTTTGTCAAACATTCAGGAGGTTGTTATGCAATCCTGTCTCACCGGTTTCTCAGTCGATCTGGAGAACCTCTCGTGAAAATTTCTTACCTCACCTTCAATTACCTCCTCCACTTGGCATGGATGAAAAACAATATATCGTACTTAGACAATTAAGGAAAGGTTGTCAATTTTGTCAAGAACGTGAAACTGGTTTCGTTAAAGTTTATTGGCAATTCAGAGTAAGATGTTGTGAAATGTGCCTTGATGAACGAACTACTAGGTAATTTTTCTTTTTTTCACGTGAATAATTATTTGAATGTTGTTATACATATAGTTGTTATATATACATATATATACATATATATATATACATATACGTACAATGTTGTTATACATGCGTACATAATGTTGTTATACATGAATGTTGTCATAAACAATGCATTTCTATTTTTCCTTTTTAGACGTGACACACTCTATATTAATTGGTGTGTTCCAGATGAAGTACTTAGTACCCTACCTTTTATTTTTCGTGGTGCATCTCAAGTTTATTGGACAAAAGATGTTATTGCCACTATGCATGAATATTCAAACATCAGTGATGATGATTTACTAAATTGGATTGATCAGCGTCGAACAATAGCGAATAACATAATGAATGTGACTCCAGATTATGAACGTGAAGAAAATGATGAACTGCAATCAAGTACGTATATGTGATGACATTTTCTGTATTTATTTATTTATTTATTGTATTATTATTTACGTTGTACTAATATATAATTTTATCCAATTATTATTCTTCATTTATTCAACTATTATCAATTTATTTATGCAGATTTGATATTTACAAATCAGATCGTTAATCCGATTTCTATAAACCCATTACTTTTATCAAACCCTGTTCAACAAATACCATCTCAATTAAATCGTTTTCAATATTTAGTTCCTTCTCAATTTAACACTGCTATACCTTTTAATCGTTCTCATTTTATGTTTACTCCTCATCAGCAATTTTATTCTCAATTTTTTCCACGTGTTAACCGACAACCTATTACTCATTATCCATTAGGTCTAATCCCTCAATCTCGTAACTTTTAAAAATATCTTCTTTGCATTAATTTTCATGTTGATTTCCCAAAAATGTACATATCTCTGTGGAATTTCAACTTTAACAAATCTGTCAATATATAATAATGCACTTACTTTTTTTGTTATTATTAAAAATGCTTTTTTTACTATCTTTACTATTCTATGTACTACTATTCTGTGTACTACTATTCTGTGTACTGCTAATCTGTGCACTGCTATTCTGTATTGCTATTCTGTACTGCTGCTGTACTGTCTTGAAAACATTTCTATATTTAGAATTCTGTCGTGCGTTCGTACCTACATATCGTTATGTATTCCGATACTATACTATACTATACTATACATACATACATACGTCTGTACATATATACATACATACTCGCTTGCATTTACCTGTATCTGGTATACTTTATTTCTTGTGATAACCTTGTGATCATTGATCGCTTATCATTGATCATTGACAGTATTTGCAAATTTAACATCAGGAGATTTATGACAAAGCAATCATTTTTCTTATTTTTATGAACCTTGATTATGTAAATACATTGCAGAATAATCTATATGCGCGTAGAACTTTCCTTTTTTAATAATAATCCTTTTCCGATTTTAAAAATCGATTTGTCAAATTAATTAAAACTCTTAAAATTATTCCAATTTCACAATTAAAAGAATTACTATAATATGTATATATATTTATATTTATATAATATTATTTCTTAATAAAGTTAAACAAATAATATTTACAAAAATAATTCTATATACATCATGAATACGTAAATTTATAATTTTTTTGGTCTAGAATTTCTTTTAAATTTAGTAATTACTCCTTTTTTTCAAAATAAGCGTTGATCTACTTAAATAACAAGCTTCGCGTGATTACCTACATACATGATTATTAGTCCTTTTCGATTATAATGATTGAGTTAAATATTTTTATTATTTTTATTGTACTTACGTACGTACGTATAATAAATCATCTTTTTTACAAGATTTTTATTCTAGATCTAGATCTTATGCATCTACTTGATATCATTTATATTTTTATTTTTTTTAGGCTGCTAAAAGTACATTTTGATACGTAACGTATCTCCTAAAATTTATATTAGTGGAGTAGATAAGTTTAATAAGTACGTACATAGATAGGTAAATAAATATATATATATATATAAATAAATAAATAAAATAGTTATTTAATTTTAAATATCGGAATAACGTAGCGATAATACATGGGTTATGTTTAAATTTCACATGTATCTTGTATATTGTACAAATATATTAAATATAGTTTATTTTTGGGAGTATTACGTCGGGCATTAGCGATTAGTAGATACGTTACACGATATGTATGCTTCATAATTTTTTGAAATTCTGTCGCAAATTATCATCATGTTATAAATATTATCTTTGCAAACCTAATTTACTACGTATCATGATTACTCTTATTATTTATGGTTTTTACGATATTATACAATATATATCTTTATTTTTATAAAATTAATATACAGTACTATATAGTATAAATATTTATAAATTAATATCGATATATATTATATATAATTTTAAATTTTATTTTTGTATATAAGTTATATATACTATAATAATATTAATTAATTAATTGTATTAAAAAGTCAAAATTATTTTAAAAATTTATAAATAATAAAAATAGAGTAATATAATTAAATTATATGATACAAAAAACCTATACTTAACAGTTATATAAAATATTTAATTTTTAAATTGTTATAACTTTTATACAAAGGTTCTAAAAAAATATATTTAATAACTTTGTAAAGTTATATAGACTTTATATTTGGCAATCTATTTTTTAAAATATTATTGTTAGAAGTTTGTTAAAAAATCAAATAAATTTTGATTTTTAATAAACTTTAAACAATAATATTTTAGCAATAAAATAATTGATTTTAATATTTAAAAACTTTTTTTAACTTTTAAAACTATAAAATTTAAAAAAGATTTTAATTATTAAAATTAATTATACCATTATTAAAATATATATATTAAGTTTAATTATATGGTTGTTAAAAAATCTTGCCAAAAAAAACATAAAAAATCAAATTTTAAAAAATTATAGAGATTAGTAAGATAGCATAGTGGTTTAGTTGTTTGACTATTATTATATACAGAAATGAATTGCATTTCTGAATAATATACAAAAGTTTAATTTTCTCTAAATGCAAAATGTTTAAAAATTTCATCTATATTATAATATATTTTTTGTTTGTTAGCTATATTACTAATTAGAATTAGAAATTTATCAAAAAAGATATTCTGTTGCAGTGTTGTTTTTTAGTATTACCAACTAGATTTGAAAGTTTAGATGTTTATATTACAAAGAAATACAAGCTGATTCTAGAGTTAATACTAGGGATGGTAAAAAAACATTTTAAACAGTTTTTTATACATTTTTTATTGTTTTAAAAAATATTGGTGGCTGATCTGAAATTTGATGGAAACTGAACTTTTTATAGTTGAATTATTTATTGCTTGTAAAAAATTATAAAGAAGTTATAAATTTTGACCGGTTTAATTTATTTTATATTTTTTTTATCAAATGACCAGTTTAATTTATTTTATATTTTTTTTATTGAATAAATGTACATTTTTATAATTATAATTAATTCATTGAATACATATAAAAAGAAATTATGAAAGAGTTATAAAAATGCATTTTAACCGATTTATTTTTATTTTTTTGCATTTTGACCGATTTAATTTTTTTTAATGTGCATTCTGCTATATTGAAAGTCAAGGTCTACAATATGTGTTGCAAATATTACTGCTACATAAAGTTCTTGAAAATTATTTAAGCAGTATATTTAATAAATAATTTATCCTTCCAAATTATCATTACTATCATCATCATCAAACCAACTTTCGTTTTTGATTTCTTTTTGGATTCTCAGATTTTGGTAAACAGTTACAAGCTTTTTTACCCGATTATTATCTAAGCGTGCACGATGCTTATTATAGATGAACCCGAAATTGGACCAACAATGTTCTGCAGCAACAGAAGAGACTGGCAATGAAAAAACCTGGCAAGCTAGTTCAACCATAGGAGGAAACTTATTTAAAAAATTTGATTGCCACCAGCTAATGAGACTTGAATGCTCAACAGAGGCCCATAATAATAGTCCAGAGAATTTATCAGCTTTGACAATATATTTTTAAATTACTCCATAAATCTTAAAATATATATACTGTATATTAAAATTACAATCTAGTAAAAACCAAATATTTTTAAAATACATACGTATGCTGCAATTTCGAATGTATAAGTATCTTCAAGATACGGAATAATAATATCTTCTAGATCATTTTGCCTTAGAGAATTTCCACAAATTCTAAACATAAAAATTTTTTTTTTTCGGTGTTAAGGTAACCTCTACAGCCTAAGGACTTTTTATTAAGTAGATATATAACATATACAGTTATAACGAGAGTACATATAGCCACATGTATACCTTTTGAGTGCCTAATTTAAGTAGTCTGCCCGAAGGTTCTACACTATCTGCTGTACCTATACCCCAACTAGGGGGTACCCATTTAAACTCTCTGGTTACAACTGCTAGCTACATTCTACCTAACCAAGGTGTAACTCACTATTCAATAGTAGCTTTTGCGACACCTATAGATTTTGCACCCTACCTTAGGACTTACTAACCATTTTTAGATTTATCAATTCCTTGTCTTAAGACTAACTAACCATACATGGTTAATCTATCCACGAGGTAAACCTAACAGAGTAGTCCATGTCCCACACATGTTTTTACCTGCATGTTCAGTAATTTTTTCCTAAATAGTACCTGTTGTACTGCCGTCACCGAGTTCGTATCTCAAGCCAACCTTTGGGGTGCTGCCGTAACCTGATCCATATCTCAAGCCACAACTTTCCTAATTAGTCGCCCATTACGTACTCCTTGCTCTTGTAAGGTTCCCAACAACCCCAGTACCTGCATTTGGAACTGTCTCCTTACCCAGATTCTCTATTGGTCCCTCCCTTACTTCCAGCCGGCAACCCAGATGGGTCAGTCTGCCCAGGCTTTAGGTGCCTGAAAAACACCCTCCTCTTGGTCCATACTTTCGAAGTGTATACCCTTTTCCTCTGGTCTGACAACCCAGCGGTTCAGCTGGTATGTCCTCCACTATAGGACCTGGTCGCTCGGTTCTCCAATCTCAAGCCCCAGTTCGAATTCAGCCCTCCTGTGATATCATCAAAGATCATTGCTACATCCCAACTTGGAACTTGCCAAACGGGTTTTCGGTTATTCCGGTTTCTCAAATTTATTGCGCCAAAGCTCTCATTACTATATAGTGTGACCGAGATTACAGATTAAATCCAACCAATAATCGATAACTGTTAACCGTACACAGATTTATTTTTCAAAATCGTCATCTATGGGATTCGAACTCTAAACCTGCCACTTGGAAGAGTGACAACTAACCAACTACACTAAGTCACCACATCTCACATAAAAATATAAATATTAAATAATTTAATAAATAGATAAATAAATAAAATAAATAGGTAAATAAATAAAATATAA
>CAJVPY010006435.1:0-10532 GCA_910591965.1 Dentiscutata erythropus | reverse complement strand
TACGTCATTACGACACTTTTGACGTGACGACACGTCAATTGGACGTAACCATACGTCTTCAAATGTCTGCATCTATAGTCTTGAGTGTCTAAAAGATCCCACATTAGTGGGATTGCATATATTATAATAAAAGATTTCTATTGATCAGCGTAAACATGAAAAATTCTTCACTAGTTGCTATTTTAAATGAGACTCTACCAAGGTCAGCTGGCATTTTAATATTTGTTGCCCATTGCTCCATTAATTCAAGATCTGATTTTGAAATTTTTCTGCTTTAAATTCATAATTTTACTATCCAACGTGCAACCCCAAAAAACAAACAGTGCATTGGATCAACAATCAAATATGTTATTGGATTGTGGTAGGGCAAGCAGAGCATTTCAGACCATCTAACTTGAGTTTGACTAAGATGTTACTTTCTGTCATTTTTTGTTAAATGCTTTTTCAAATTAGAGCATTTTGATGATATTCTATAGGATCTCTTGCTCTAAACCAATTATCCATATTGTCAAAATCTCCAAAATTTGGTCTTTGCTCTTTTTTATTGCTTGTCTTCTTATAGCACCTATGACATCCAAAAAAAAGTAAGAAAAAATAAAATAAAATAAGAAAAAAAAAATTTACTATGAAATCCCAAAAGCAATTTTCTTGAAAAATGTAATACTGACTAAATTAGCTGGGTATTATGACTAATACCAGCAGCTAATTTAGTCAGTATTATATTCTTTCAGAAAAATTGTTTTTGGGATTTCATGGTAGCAAAAACATTGCTTTTGACCCATTTAATCTATTTTTATTGACTACACTAAAAAAAAAGTTGGTATTAATTTATATAGTACAATTATATGAGATATCATCAGTTTTGTGTTAGCAAATCTGTAATAACTTAAAAGTACATATATCAAAGCTTATATATAATAGGAATATTATATGTAAATTTTTATCTAATGATATATTGTAAAATATTTTGTTATAATCACATGACAAAAATGCTTTCCTATATCCCAAGTCAAAAAAGAGATTGTGGTAGTTGAAACAACAGGAGGAAATATTGATATTACACAACTAATTTTACAAATGGTATAAAATACATAAAAAAATTATTTTACAATACTTGATTAGTCTTGATCAGTCCACTAGTATATGTAATAAAAAATAGTATTGGATTATAATCATAACATGTACTAGTGGACTGATCAAAACTGATCAAGTATTGTAAAATAATTTTTATATGTTTCACACCATGTATAAAATCAGTCATGTAATATCAATATTTTTTTCTATTAGTTGGAATGTGTAGAATTCGTAATCACTATAATTTATCTGTTATTTAAAATTTATATATTTTAAGTTATTACAGCATTTTAATAGTTTCTTCTTTTTGTACTCTAATGATCAAAAATGATGAAATTTTTTTTTCTTTAGAATAGTCAATAAAAATGGATCAAATAGTCGAAAACAATGTTTTGCTTCATGGTAGAACAAAAAAAAATAAAAAAATAAAAACCTATGACATCCAGCTAATGCCGATATATGGCTATATAATTTTCTTGCAGCTGGAATATCATTGCTGCAACAAATTACTACCATTCGAATACTTTTACCAGAAGAATAGTTATGGGTTAGTAAATTAACACTATTCCAAAACTCTAACAAATTATCTATAACCAGGGTAAGATAATTGTTAATTTTATGTGACTTGATCTCTTTTGGTCCTGGTAAAAGGACAAGAATCAACATATTCTCCTTTTTAAACCAGATATTGCGTAGTAAATTGCAGATTACACCATATATTACCCCACATCTATAAGACACAGATTTAAAAAGTTGAAACCAGTCCATATTTATCAATATTGCTAGATGTAAATCTGCAGTTTCAGATGTAAAAAATAATGATTCCAAATTATTAATGTCTAATGGAAAAGTTTTCCAAATTTTGCCATCATATATATCTGACATCAAATAAGACTTGTTACTGTGGCTGGCCCATTTACACAACAGATCTTCAAATCCCAGTCTTTTGTACATGGTAGATATTTGGGACTTCAAACATGGCAATAGATATACCATTTTGGAATGCCAAATATATCTATTGCTTATAGGCACTTTAATTAATACTTCGAACCCGCAATGTTGGCATTGAGTCTGCATCAGATGGTTAGGAAATTCAACATGAGACATTTAAATTCTGAATTATTAGTATCAATATAATACAATTTATTACATTCAGGACAAGTCGCAAAGGTTTTATTGTTTTTATTGTTTTCCTAATGTCTAGTAACTTTTTGGCCATATAAGCTGTAGAAGAAAAATTCTCAAACCGGTTTCTATCGACATCTGTTAAAACCAATTTAAAAATTTTAATAAGAGATTAAATTGCAGTATCGGAAAGCTAGAATCTCTCTTGATACACTGGTAAAAAAATCAATTATTAACTAAATAATAACTAGTTATTTCTGGTACAAATTATAACTTATTTACTATATATTTACTAGATAATTTGTGTCATTTATATATTTTTAGTTAATATGTTTAAATGCATATATTACCCAGTAAATATATAGTAAATAAGAGTAAATAAGTTATAATTTGTACCAGAAATTACTGGTTATTATTTAGTTAATAATTGACTTTTTTACCAGTGATACTTGAATATGCAAATTAATATCCAGAAATTGGTTGTATTTTTGTAATTAAGATTTATTGTATTAAAAGGTTTAACTGAAATATCTGAGTCTGGAATGATAATGTCATTAGTATTATAAAAATAGACATATTTTCGCTTTTTATTACTGGTAAACCCCCGGATTTTTAGCAAAAGACTCTTTATTTTGGTAATTATCTATTCTATTTTGAATATTACTTTTATTGTTCATTAATTCATTAACTAAATCTTGGTTCTGCTTTTCTATTAATTTATGAGATTTTCTAGTTCTTGTATCTACAAGTTTACCATTACATAGTTTGCAATAACATGGTACTTTAGGTCGAACCTTTGTAGTTACTGATGATGCTAATTTTTTATTTAATCAATTAGACATTTTTTTTAAAGTGCCATAGTGATTAAATAGGTTGTTTTATCAATATAAAAATTAGAAAGATTTAGTTATGAATTTATGTGAGTATCTAAATTTTATGAAAGTTTAACTATATACAATACAATAGCTAAAACATATATTTAGCTAGTTGGTGTATATTTTTAGTTATCTATAGTTAAATTTTCACAAGCTGTGTTGTATCATGTGATTACCATTATGTATATTTATTTAATCATTGAATAACTACAGATATAATACTATTGTAGCAAGCCAGGCATATAATCAACTTTATATAATAATATTTAAGATTATGGTGATAGCTGCTAATAAGTTTGCTTAAAAAAGCTGGGTAGAAAATTCAAAATCGATAAGATAGTTACTAGTGACCGTAGTAATTTTTTAAATACTAGAAGCTGTGATTTCTGTTTAGTGAAACTTTAATTACTATATTTACTTTTGAATTTAAAGTAAAGTTATAAAAAAAATGCAATCTTGGTTGTGTTTTTTAAGGCAGTACAGATATACTATAAAATTCGAATAAATGAGAGGCTTTAGTTTAAAAAGGTTTGATATTTCTAAAGATATAAGAATTTAATTATTATTAAAGTATAAGAATTATTTACTCAAATACGTATTTTATATTGAAAAATAAAAATAACAAATATAGTTACTATTTATAGAGATTGTCTAAAGCCAGATAGTTTTAAATTGATTACTAACAAATTTGTAATTTAGAAATCATATAATGTATATAAATTACTATATATCTGGCTTTAGATAATCCTCATTTATGGAATAAAATAAGAACCCAGAGCTAGTAATTGGTAAGGAAGTTTCTGAAAATTAAATAGGTATAATGAATCAGACTGGGGCTTTTAATAGCTAAAGGGCTTTGTGTAATTTAAAAGCTAATTTTTATAACCTGATCCTATCTATTTATCAAGGTTATAGACTTAAAGCTAAATGCAAAGTTTCTCAACTACTTTTGCAGTTAAATGAATAAATATTTAAATATTGAACCTTATAACAAATTAGCTTCTAAAGAATTAGCAAGCTAAACCAATATAAACAAGCAAAATTTCTTTAGCTGATAATCAAGTCATATCACAAGAATCAATTATCAAACATATCACTAGCTATTTATATAAGTGACCTTTAAATTTCAAACCTCCCTCAACAGTAAGAGTCTTGAGATTCAATATCTAGACATTGAATCTGAGCTAGTTCAATGTTAGATGCTAAATCTAAACCAAATATTAGACATCTTAGAATTTCATAGAATAAAGCTTTAAAGCTTGTTCTCTTAATCAAGATATGTTATTAGACATATTTCATTATCATAATTGTTAAAATTTTTCATGAATCTATATACTTGCATCATGACATAAAATTGTAGTCAATAAAAGTTTATTTATTATAATAGAAAAGTTTATTTTTTAATATGTTTTCTTGTAAAAAAAAAAATTTATCAAATAAATAATAAATAAGAAGTAATATTTATACTAGTATACTTTTACATATACAACTATTTAAATTATGCATCTCTCTAAAAAATATTATTTTAGATGTGATCGAAAAAGATTTCGGTCAAGAAGTTATAACCAAAATAAAGATAGTCAATCAAGAAGTTATGATCGAAGAGATAGAGATAGTCGATCAAAAAGCTATGATCGAAGAGATAGAGATAGTCGATCAAGAAGTTATGATTGAAGAGGTAGAGATAGTCGATCAAAAAGCTATGATCGAAGAGATTGAGATAGTTGATCAAGAAGTTATAATCGAAGAGATAGAGATAGTCGATCAAGAAGTTATGATCGAAGAGATAAAGATAGTCAATCAAGAAGTTATGAAAGGAGAAGATGATCAGGTTATGATAGCAGAAGTAGATAGTTAAAAAATAATCATCACCATTATAGTAAAAATAGTTCTAAAGAATTACACTTAGATAGACAAGTTGAAAAAAGTAAGTTTAATTTTATAAATTTGGCATGTATATTTACTACATATTATTATTAATATGTATTTTTTTAGATCAAATTTCTTCAATCATGCAAAATAAAGAAATTCAAAAGCTATTTAAAGAATTTCTTAACCAAAAATTGAATTCGGATAATATAAGTTCATATATAAATAAAGAAGATTTATTAAGCCAAAATCATTCAAGATCTCAAGAACAATCAAGTCAAAGATCACCAAGACAATCAAACCAAAGTTATTTCCAAATTCAAGATCGAACTAGTTTACAAGAAGGTTCAAGTTCTTTGAATATTAGGTCTAAATATTTAGATCTTACTAATCTTTCAAATAACCTTCTAGTTGCTTTAAGAGTAGGTTATTTTTTATTATTTTTGCCTTATTAATATATTTGTATACATATAATATATTCTTTATATTTAGCATCAAGTTTTTTGGATTATTGAAAGAATGCCGTCTCAAAATCAACTAAAATTAGAACAAACTTTTTATTCACAAAAAGAACTCGTAACCAATACAATAATTCCAATCATAATTAAAACATTGGATTCACATATATTTCCAGTATCTGAAAATATTTTATATGATATAATCCATATTCGACACAAACACCAACGTGAAGAATATTTGATTAAACAGCGACCAATAGAATACCAAGATGAACATGATAGACGAAAGCATCTAAATAGCTGAACGAATAGTATAAGTTTTATTTAGTGCTTTTTTTTTAAAAATTGTTACTAAATTTATTACATTTTGATTACATATATATAGAAACGAAAAAATAGAGCTAATACTATCAAGCATTTAGTTACTATTAGTGATCCATTAATTAAATTATTTTCAAATTAGAAACTTAGATGAATTAAAAATAACTCTTTATATTACTTACCTGAAGCTTCAGAAACTGATGAGGAAAATCCTACTAGAGAACAGAAAGTTATTGTGAAGATTTGAAATAGTGCTCTGATACTGTAAGATTGATAATAAAAATCATATTATATAAGTATAAGAAATTTATAATTCATATTAATTTTTTTGATTTATTTTGTAGCTACAATCATTTTTACATGATTATATTAATAAAATTTTCACTGAATCGTCTAAGCTTCCAAAGAAATGAGTCCGAGTTCAAAATACTTTTTATAAAAAAGAATAGCTAAAACCAATTCAGACACCAAATTGGATGATTAGTGGATATGAAGGACCATTGAGGGCAGCCATACAAAATGCTTGTGCTAAACAATCATCAATTGCACTTCCTCAATGACTAGTAATAAATTATCTAATAAATACACAAAGGCCTTCAAAATATTAGATTTCAAATAGGCCTATTAGCTAGAGACACAATTTAGTTGCAATGTATTCCATCTTGTATAACTAAGTTATATACAAGAAAGAAAAAATTTCATTTATATATACATATATATGTACTAGATACTGTTATATATATATGTATATACATAAATAATGCATGTTGATTTTTATAAAAAATTGTACAAAAAAATTTCTATACACTTTATAAGTGTGCTAAGTTAGATTTAGCATGTTGGATTCATTTTTTACTGTACTGATAAATTGTTAATTATGTGAATATTAAATATTTATATGCAAGAAAAATATACATGATTATGTATTAGTATTTAACCAATGCTAATCAATTTAGATATCATTAGATTAATATATCACATTATTTATTTTAATGTGAACATATTTAAATATTACAAAATTAACACAATCTACCTATATGAGAAATTTTATAGTAACTTCCACTAATTTTATTCAAGTTGACTTACTGCATAAGTCAACAAATCGAAGAGATATGCTGGTGGCAATTCGGTTAAGCCAAGATAAACCTTTAATTCTGATCAGAAATACAGAGAGCATGAATGAAATCAGATAAGTAGATCTAAATTAGCTGTGTTACGATTGATAGAAGAGCTTTATAGGGTCTTAGACCAATTTAGCTTCGATTGTGAAAAATAGTAATTAAGGTCAAAGAGCTTAAATTAATAAACTAACACACATAATTACAGGTCAAGGTTTCTCTTTATTAATATAAATCAATACTTCAGGTTATAAATAATACAAAATACTATTAACAATCGTTTTAGCCACTATTCTTCTCTTCACATATTGAAACTATATCCTTATATATCTTTAATTCATATGGGAGATTTAATTAGTTGTTTGGAGCTGTAATCAATTGGTTGGAGATTTAATCAGTCATTTGGGGATTTAATTAGTTGACTATACCACCACCAACTATACCAAAATAAGAAATTCATAAATTGAGCCAAATTTAGGGTTGCAATAGAATACTAACAATATTAAGGCAAGTGTAAGAAGATGCATACTATGAACAGACCCACAGCTATCTTTACTAGAATCCTTCCACCCATATGAATTTACATAGAACCCACGTAGAATCTGCCATTTCACACATAGATTATCTCAATCAATAGATCAAAAAGCATTGGAAAATAAAATTTTATTTATTTAAAATTGATGAATATGTGTAACTTTATAAAGTTTATTACATAAATAAACCATTTTTCATTAGTAAAAAATATAAAATGAGTTTTTTATTTTAGTCAACAAACTTTTAAAATAACCCACCTTTTTTTTTATATCTGCCTTGAAAAATTTTACAATTGATAAAATATTAAAAAGATCGCTCAAGCACCTTCACCATGGATCATTATTTTGACATCAATGAATTATTATTTTTTACTTCTCACATTTAAAGTTTATATAAAATAAAAAAAAATTGGAAAGCTCAAGAAATAATAAAATATTTATTATTAGCTCCCATTGATAATTTTGTTTGAACACTATTATAATCACTTACTAATCACATTGGGATTGACATTTAAGAGCAACTATAATTTGATTATTATTAGAATAGCTGCGCAACATGGTCGCGCTAAAACCAGGAACGCAATATAATTAGATGTAGTATTATTGTTTATATCTGGAAGTTTAATATAATATTTACAAGTTCAAGTGGGGAGCCACTGGCACTTAAATTCAAAATTTACATTCTATATATAATAGAAATTACTTCAATAAATCATAATACTAATGCATAATCTCAATTGTTATTGAATATCAATAAATAAATAAGCACAAATACTACAAATACTGTAAGAGAGAAAGATAGATAATATTTTGAATGCTTCGATTAATAAATATACATTAGCTCACAAATTACTATATATAATTATAACCACAGACCAAAAAAATTATGCTTAATAGTTAAATACCTCAATTAATAAAGAGTAAATTCTGAATTTCAATATAATTAAATTTACTATATCTACATATTGAAATGTAAGTAATTCGATCGTTATACAATCAAAATTTTAACAATTTAACAATTACTTTCATAATTCTGTTATCATAATTAAGCATTTTTTTTAGCACGACTAATTAAATAGATGAACTCTAGTCTAGTATATATACTGCAATTAATTCTCACATTTTCATTATTCAGTTGATTGATAAAAATGACAAAATGCTTATGCCAATTATAAACACCTTCATTTGATCCATAGCAGACCAAATTTTTATCCTATTCTTGAACTGTGACTTTTCCCATAGCTATGAGCCCAAATTTTGTTGTTGTAGTTATTTTCAAAAATGTGTGGACGATTATTATATACTTAAAATATTCAAATTGAAATGACTTATATTTTCAAACTAAATAAGTAAGCAATTGGGCTGGAGCGAGGGGAGCAGAGTGGAAGACCTTTGTATGGTCTGCAATATTTGGGTTGATGCTGTGCTCTCATCTCTGTAATTAGATAACTCTTGAACAGTCATATCCCCTGTAAAAATTTAATTATGATAAATAAAAGACGATTAACACAAAAGCTAATAAAACTAGCTATATAATTATTAATTTATTGTATCGATACAAAAACATAAAAGAATTTATGCATCTAAACAAAAGGCTACAAGAAATGATGCTAAAAGAAGGAGAATGGCTTCTATGACACCCGAAGAACAGCTAAGCTACTGAAACAATGAGTTAAAAAGAAAATACAAATCCAAGTGACGAACATAATATTCATATATGAATGCCGCCAAGACCTCATTAATTATAGATTCAGCCCTGATTTATGATATACATATATATATATATGATACATAATTAAATACGTACGTACGTACATACTATGGTTTTCTTTTGCAGTGCTCATTTTAATTATGTTTTACACTAGTATATCTCGGATCACTAATCAATCCTGAATCTTGTTAATGATAATTAACTACAGAACTATATATAATATAATTAACGAGGTCTTGGCAGCACTCATATATTATCAAATTCTAATATGTGGCTATTTGTATTAACTAGAAAATCAATATAATTTATTATTAAGCACCTAATAAGTAAAGCTCCAGCCCTATAAAACGTCACCGTTTCGCTAGTTATTATATGCGAATCAATATAATTTGGTGAGAAATAAATAACCTACTGTATTACAGGTACTTACTTTAATAAGTGATTGTTATAATAAAGATTAATTTAATAAATATATAAGTTAAATGAGAAGTGAGTAGTTTATACGTATTAAATAATAATTAATGCTTAACTATGCCCAATTGATGATCATATGGTTAAGATTATGTGATTTTTGTATTAGAATACGTAAAAATTCTGCTCACTATTCTGGTATGTAATCATGGTGTGATTAAGGTTAATTTGTACTAGAACATATGGCAAAAATATCTAGATTTATAAGTAATTATATAGGTCACAATTGAGATGCTGTGAACGGAGTCACGAGGCATTACAAAATCACAATCCAGACCGAATGAGTGATTTGTGAATATGAGGCTTTTGGTGATATCAATGTGATCTGTTGAGTGATAATGGGCCTTTTCAAAGTGAATTTACTAGTAGATTTGTAGGTGTGAATTTCATATTATATAATTGTATTATATTAATCATACACGTGCATTAAATTAGAAATAAAGTAAAAAAATATGTTATGTGATAGAATTAATTTAGAATAAGTATTTTTGCTTTATTCTAAATTAATTCTATTGCATAATATATATTTCATTTTATTTCTAATTTAGTGCTTAATACAATACAATTACAATATGAAAAGGTCTAATGGTAGATATTTAGTAAGTATGATGTATTGAGTTTAATTAAGAGATAACAATGAGAAATGTGTAAGTATGATGTATTGTTTGACAAATATGAGTTTGAGTTTGATTAAGAGTAGGGTAGTTGGTAAGCTGGCGAGGCGAACTTTTTTTTAGCTTGCGAGATAAAAAAAAGCTCGCCTTGCCAGCTTGCCAACCACTCTTATTAAAAGGTAACAATAAGGAATGCGTAAGTATGATGTATTGTGCGATGAGTATTAATCTAATTGATTAAATTATACTAGGTATGAGGTCATAGTTAGAGACTATTTAAGGTGTATAAATTGGAAATTTATTCTTCCTCTTTTGTCTTTGTTGCTAGCTTGACACAAGTCTAGCTTTGTCAATGTCCACCCA
>CAJVPY010006434.1:0-10533 GCA_910591965.1 Dentiscutata erythropus | reverse complement strand
GTATTGTAAAATAATTTTTTTATGTGTTTCACACCGTGTGAAAAATCAGTCGTGTAACATCGACGGTCGCTCCTGTACATGTACGTACATGTCTGATACGTATATATACGTACGTCTTATTTAGAGGATAAGAAAAGGGTTTGCATTATTTAGTTAAAGTACATTTTGGTTAAATCATTTATAAAAATATATAATTTAATATAAAGCTATGATTTAATTAAAAAAATTATTAGTTACAAAATTATTTTTAAGTACGTAATAAATCAAAAAGAACACCCATTCATATATGCACAATATAATTGGATACTTATGCATTTTTGTCTAAAATACTGTATCGAATATTAATCAATATCTACCTTAAATCATATTACATGCTTGTCAACTAAAAAAGAAAAAAAATATAATATTGTCAAGTTGAAGAGCTTTAAGCTTAAAAAGTTAGTCCATAAGGTGATTGGTCGACACAAAGCACCCTTGTTTACCACCGCCGATTCTAACAATGGAAACATGGACTTTTTAAAGATCACAAAGGTTCGCTTTTGAGAAAAAATTCTCGAAACGTCTCTACTTTATGTTATGAGCTTAATTCATTTTAAATAGTTGTGTCTTATACATAGGTTGAAAATGTTACTCTTGAAAAAGGACAGGTTACTACAGTTGGTACTCTCCATTTGACAACGCACCAAATAATTTTTATACAACCGGATCATAAAGACGAAATATGGGTATGCATTCTTTATAAACTATAATATATTTTGGATGAATATTTTTAAAGGTGTCTCTATAAAGATCATAACTTATTATAAATAAGATCAAACTGACGGTTTTATATAACAATGCATTTTATTCAAGTAGTAAATTCATATCTAAAGAAATTGACATACTAAATAATTGAAATTTAGATCCCTTATCCAATTATCCATACTGTTGAACGTCGTTCGTGCACTACGGACTCTAAATTATGGCCTTTAATCATTCGGTGTCGTGATTTTAAAATTTACTCATTTTTCATACTACTCGAACAAGACTCGATAGATGTTTTTGATACAATACAAAAGTTAACATGTATCGGTATATGATTTAATTATTCTTTTTTTATATAGGTTATTTTTCACGATAAAATTTTAATTAATTTGTTTATTTATTTATTTATTTATTTGAAAAGAATCCATTAGTCAGGTCTATGCTTTTGATTATAAACCTGAAAAAGAATTTTCATCTTCGGATGGTTGGTCTATCTATGATGTATATCAAGAATATGGTAGAATGGGTGTTGATATACCGAATTCATCATGGAGGTTTTCAAGTGTGAATCGAGATTATACTGTACGATGAATTTAATTTAATTTATTAATTATGAAATTGTAATTTGTCTGATATCGGTTCATTTCATAATCTTAGTTTTGCGAAACATATCCACATACTTTAGTTGTACCAACAAAAATTAGCGATAATGTTTTGAATCATGCTTCAAAATTTAGAAGTAAAAATCGTATACCAGTTTTAAGTTATTTGCATTGGCAAAATAAGGTTATTCTTTCGAAATATTTTTAATTAATTTTTTATAATGATTATAAATTTCAACGAATCTTTCATCTCATTAGGCATCCATAACACGCTCTAGCCAACCAATGGTTGGGCTCAAAAAAAATCGTTCAATACAAGATGAAAAACTTATCGAGGCTATTTTTCGATCAAATACTCCTAATTTACCATCGGTGTTTGGTTCAACACAGACAAACCTAATCGTTGATGCTAGACCTACAGCTAACGCTATGGCCAACGCTGCAATAGGTGCGGGATCAGAAAACATGGAAAACTATAAAAATTGTGAAAGGAAATTTATGGGCATTGATAATATTCATGTAATGAGAGAAAGTTTAGCAAAATTAGTAGAAGGTATGTGTATATATATATTTAAACGTATATATGGACATATTTATATATTTGTTTATAAAATTTTTTTCGAATACATTGAAAATTTTTATTAGTAATACAAACTGCAGACGTTCAAGGTTTACTCATTAAAAAGCAAAATTTGGATAAATCCAATTGGCTTAAGTACATATCTACTATATTAGAATCTTCTCTCGTAATCATCAAAAATGTACATATCGCTAGTTCCCATGTACTTATTCATTGTTCTGATGGTTGGGATCGTACCGCACAATTGACATCAATTTCTATACTTTGCTTGGATCCATACTATCGTACTTTCGGAGGATTTCAAGTACTGGTAGAAAAAGAATGGATATCCTTTGGTCATAAATTCACTGAACGTTCTGGTCACCTTTCTGATGAAAAATATTTCATTAATAGTGTTAATACAAATGCAGCAAACACAGCTTTCAATACAGTACAAAGCAAATTCTATAATCAATCATATATTCGAGAAATTTCACCAATTTTTCAACAATTTTTGGACTGTGTATTTCAACTCTTAACGCAATTTCCTACAAGATTTGAATTTAATGAAAAATTTTTGATCGAATTGCATTATCATTGTTATTCATGTCAATTCGGAACATTTTTATGCAATTCAGAAAAAGAAAGAATGGATTATAAAGTCACTACTCAAACATATTCTGTTTGGGATTATTTCAATTCCAATAAAAACGAATTTCTTAACCCTTTATATGATGGTGGAGCTGAAGATAAGGAAGATATGGGTAATAATGGTGTATTACTTCCTGATGAAAAGAATGTCAAATATTGGGCTGGACTATTTAATAAAAAAGATGATGAATTAAATAATAACAATAATAGTGATGAGACAGAAGGATTTGCAGCCCGAATGAGATGGAAATCAGATAGTCCTATTTCACGGACAAATTCACCCGGAATTAATGATGCAGACACATTGAGAGATGGTTTACAAACATTATCACCACTTACAGCGAATTATGACAATAATCCTGATATTGACCTATAGAAAACAAATGATCCGTATACTTTTCGCGACCACACTCCCAACCTGTGTTGACAATGATCAAAATAAAAGACGATTTAAACCAATTACAGATTATGAAATACCAATAAATTATTGTAATATTGCAATTAAATATAATCAGCTTTTTTTAAAATTACAAAATTCGCATATGAAATTGCCCTTAGTATCGACCAAAAATTTTTCTTGCAAAATTTATAATGATTAAGGTGCCTTAACAATTATTTCAAATTTTAAATTTTTTAACTCAACATTTGGACAAGTTTTCTTTCATTTCAAAACTCTGCCGATAACTTTGTAGAACTTGTTATAAATATCAAAGTTAATAGTGGGATTTTGAAATTTTTAAGTTGGAAGATTTTGAAAATTGAAACAAATTTGATAAGGTCTTTGCACCATAAAAGATGTTATATAGCTAACTATAAGTGTGAACGTATCGCACCTAATTGTGATGTATATAAAATTAATTTGGCATACCTATTTTTATACATGGTTTAAAAATGTTAAAGAATCTTATACTTTGTAATATTAAAAAAAATTATGTAGTGCCTGATTATTAATTATAAATTATACAGGAAAGCAAAGACAAATTGTAATAAATATTAGTATATATTGTAGTATAATAGCTATATACAGATTTTTTTTTTTTTTGAATACTGTATAAAAAATTTTATATAATTATAAAAATTAATTTCATTTACTAAAAAAAAAATCACTTTCGCCAAACTAACTACTAAAATAAAAATATTTATTAAGAAATGATTTAGATCCCATATACTTTAGTAGTTAAATAAAAATTTTATAATTTTTATTAAAATCATTATTTTTCAAAAAAGTAATATTAAGATTCTTTTTTAACTAATAATACAGTAGTTTGTTATAGCTTATACAGTATCTAAAATGTGCTAAGTACGCAAAATTGTCTTTTATTGGTTGCAATAGAGAATATGAAAGTATAATACTGCATATACTGTATCGCACTTTGGTGGATTTTACCAGAATTACAAGAAATATACTTTTTAAGTATCCGTTGTATAGAGTCGCAGACATTAGAATATCAATGAACATATGATATGACGTAGGTTGTGACGTATTGACGTAACTACTCGAATTTTATATGACGTGAAGGTGACGTGGAGGTAGCTACCTTTGGCTTTTTCAAATGTCCGCATCTATACTGTTGTATCCATATTTATTTTTAATTCTGTAATTACAAGAATTAATCAAATTAATAATTATTAATTAAAATAAACCTTTTTAAGTTTTAATAAATGTAATATAGCATAATATGGGTTAACAAATACAGTATATAGTAGCATTAAAAATTACTAGAGCTATTTATTTATTATAATTGTGTTTAAATATTAAACAGTCAATTCGAATGTTCAAAACTATAGATGATTTAGCCAAAAGCACTTCGGAGATATTCTAAAAACCAACAATGTTAAAAGTACGTCCAGGATGTTCTACTGTATACGACTTTGATATACTGTAGTATTATTTAAATACTGTATATAAAATAAATTATTTCAAAATTTGAACTCTACTATCTTATAAATTCTAACCAATTACTTAAAAGTATGGCTAAATAACTTGTGGAACATGTTCGATGACTATAATTTATCAGTTAGTTTTTTAATACCTTGCTTATGAACATGACCTTTTATATATCATATGACTTTTTTGTCATAGTCATGTTACTGTATTAAAAGATCATCAAGTCATATCATGACCAAATGACCTAATCTTAAGATATATATTACCATATATAGTTCACAATAAGCATATGATTCAAAACGTTTCATCAAGAGTTTGTATTTCTCCGATTTTTTAATTCTAAATCAGGTTAGACCCTAATTTAGCCCTTAACCGTCGAGAATAATAATTTAAAGTCTCAACTAATTGTAAAATTAAAATTTTAAAAATTAAATATTTATTATAGTATGTAAAACTTGATTAAACCAAATTATGTAACAAAATCTATTAAAATATAAATTACATCTATATGTATATAATTACTAAAATACAAAAGTAATTGAACTTGTGGTACGAAAAGGGTGAAAATTTCGGAATATTCGGCCGACACCGCGTGTATGGACAACGAATACAAATTTGCATTCACTTTACCATATACAGAGTCTGGTATTATATGTGACATATCACATGCTCGGAAAAGTCTTTCTGCGCCTGATATTTTCAAAAAATATATTATCGTTATGACATTTAATGTTATACTTGAAAGTTACTGAAATGACCATTAATTTTGAGGTTGACCAACGACCGGCATCGATCACATACCGATCACAATAATTAACATTTATAAATCCAACCCATAACTATATCACATTGGTTTGTTGAAATAGTCAATAAGACTATTAGTAGTCATTAGCAGTCATTAGCATAAATGTTTGAAGCGCTAATGTCTGGTACTTTATTTGAGAACCTCTAAATTTTTATGATCACGATTTCTTTGCAAATATTTATACAACCGCGATGATAATAACCTGTAGGATATTAAGATAATACTAAAGGTTTTTTTTTGTTTTTTTGTTTTTTAGGGGAAGGTACAAAAATAATTCTTGGATAGAATATGAATGTCTAATCTACCGTAATCAAACGAAATTGTTTCATTTAGGAGTAAAAGAAAAATGTCCAATTATAAAATGTTTTTTTTTTATTTTTGTCTATGAAATGAATTATTATCAAAAAAAAAGCACCGTTCACCGTTTGTTCATTCACCGATGAAGGTGATAGCATTCACCCATTTTCAGCCTAGGATGAAATTGTTCATGGTGATGGTAAATTTTCTATTCCACCACCATATTTCTTTTCACTGAGTAACTTTTCACGAACTGCAAAAAGTAATTTATATGAATTCTTGATGGTTACTTCGGAAACACCAGTCACCTGAGCGACATCTTTTGTTGATTGAGGCTGATTATACAAACAAGAGGCCATATAAATACACGCCGCAGCGACAGATACCGGAGATTTTCCTTCCAAGGTGCCAAGAGATTTAGTTGTTATTGTAAGATCAAGTGCGGCTTTTTGTATTTCCATACGGAGATGTAATCTCGAACAAAAACGTGACATCAAATCTTCCGAAGTCATTGTGGTTACATTAGTTTCAAAGGTACGGATTAAAGTCTTGAAACAACGTCCGATTTCTTTTTTAGGGACTCGAGTAATGGCACAAATTTCCTTAAAAGTACGTGGTACATTTTCTTGTCTACATGCAATAAATATACATGCTGCAATAATTGATTCAGTACTTTTACCACGCAAAAGTTTTTCCTCTTCAACTCTCTTGTATAATTGTTTAGCAATATCAGCAATCAATCGGGTTAAACCTATCGCATCAGCCATTGCGGCGATCTCTTTGTAGGCTTGAACAAGATTTTTTTCGCCTTTGACTGCATTTGCGCGACCATGAACCTTGTTGAGATCTCTAGCGGTTCCAGATCCGCCATCTCTTCTAGAAATTATCGTATCTAATTGTGAACCATCGAGAAGTGGATCAGCCGCGGCACCAACACGTGAGGGATCGTCTCCTTCATCGTTAGCAAAAGTTCTCCATTCGGACCTAGTATCGATAATTCGGTCCCCGAGAACAAGGCCGCAATCACCACAAACAAGGTCACCACTTGCAAACTCCTCGATGATGTTTGGTGTAGGTTTTTTGCAATCTGGGCAGATTAATCTTATATTCAAATCTGGTAAAATCTGCTTTGGCCCCTGTTCTACTGCGGGTTGAAGACGTGGGAAAGGAATATTTGACATCTATTCCAAATTACAAACACGAGTAATAATAAATTTTCATGATTACTGAATATCAAAGAAAAGTAAATCTTTTTTTTTCATTTTTTTTTTTTTTTTCTTCTTTAAACAAAATATTAAAAATTTTTTTTAAAAATTTTTTTATTATTAAATCAAATTTCTATTGACAACTTTAATAACTATATACATTTAAACTAATAATTAAAAATATTACATCCAACCGGTTCAATATATTTACCTTGATTTCAAAGATTAAGAAAAATAAGGTAAAGTGTTGAGTTATACGAAAACTTTTTGGAGTGTTCGTTCTCTAAAAGTTATTATTTTATTAAAACCTTTTACTCTCTGTTTAAAACGTGCAAGAAATGAATCAAGGTTCCTTTTTTTTTTTTTTTACCTTTTGGATTTGATTTCGACCCTTTTTTTCTACTTTTTGTGATAAACTAAACCGTTAAACAGTATAGAGACACAAAAAGTATAAAATGTAGAAAAAGACGTAATCTGAGGATTGAAAGTGGTGACTTCGCACAGGGAAAAAAAAACAAACTGGACTAACTTGTGAATCGGTAAAACATGCTCAAACTTCCGATTTATTTATAAATTTTGGGCAGTGTGTTGATCCCGTAACTTTCATTGGCTAATTTATATTATTAAGCATTTATTTCTTTGATGTTACTGCGCTGATACATGAAATGTTCACAATGACTTTACGTACAATGCGTCCATTCAGAACTACCTCGTAAAAAAAAACCATTGTATTTGCATGCATCTAAAACAGGTTCGGAGTTGGTTATGCGTTTCCATGTATATGGTAAACTTTAAATCCTTGAAAATTAAATGTCTATGATCAAATTATTGGTCTGGAGAACTTTTAATAAATGAGTCATAGGTCATAGATAGGTCCGTTTTAAAAGACCAGTTTCGGGTAGCAGACCGTGAAATGAACCAATGTTCATAAATGGTTACTGAACCAGTTCTTATTCGGTCCAACTTTTGAAACGGAAATAAGTAAATTTTTTTTTTTTTGACTTTTACTAAAACGCACCTATGGTGTTTTACACCTATGTATAATTAGTCAATGCAAGATATTCTTAGTAAAAATGCTTGGAGTGATGAAATAATTTCACCAATATTAGTGAATTGGTGTTGAATTGGTGAAACTAGTGAAATTAATTTCTAAAAATGCTCTACGCCTTTCCAAAACCCTAACCCTAAATACTAACATGAAAATTCAGTGTTGAAAATTTTTATAATAAACCATATGATAGGTGCAAATCACCATAGTGCGTTAAAGAAAAAAATAAATAATCAGCTCATCACCAAATCCAAGCATTTGATCCTCAAATTAAATTTTAGTTACCAAATTAACATATTAATCGACCAGTGTAAACCCCGAAAAAATTTTTGAACCTCATATAGGAATTTACTTTTCAGTAAGTTATTAAAACCGGTTAGTAAAAATAAACTAGTTCCAATTATTTCTTCAAAGCTAATTTAATTTGAGCAAAGACTATGACGATGAAGTAATAGTGATGTTTTTGTAAAGAATTTCTAATAGTATCTTTGCTAATTTATTATTGATCTTTCGTATATTCACATGCTTGGTATTTTCACTTGTCTGTAATAACATTGCAATTAAAGAATCTTTTAACTATTTGATCCATATTTTTTAAATTCATCCTTACGGGTCCATTTCCGTTATGGTAAAGCCAATTTACGATTCCCATAGAATATATAGTTTTGGAAGTAATGGAACCGGTGACGCATTTTCTTCAGCATCCGATGAGATATACTGTATTCTCATAAGCTATACTGTATATCTTTGTAGTAGTTCGCTCCTATTGAACTACATTTCTACACCATTGACAGTTTACAAAAGGGCATGAAAATAAAGATCCAATATGAAAACGGTTATTGGACTTTTCAAAAGACATCCATTCGGTAATGTTAATGGTTATAAATTGTTTACAATGTATTTATAGCGATAGTACAGTAGAGCATTTCCCATTACAGCATTAACAGAAGACATCACACCTATCTTCACATACACACATATATATAACATTAAGTCATATCTAACACTTTATGCGTTCTTTATTTTTATAAAAGAATTATTTTCGCCAATGAATAAAGGAAATACCTTTCTTTGCGGGTCTAACTCTTAATTTTTTCGATTTAAAAATCTTATCCTACAGATTTTCACATTATATATTCCTTTAAATTTTCTAAACTGTGATTGTGCATTACAAAAAGGTCTGTATTAAAGAACGATTTCAATAATAATCCATATAAAAACTGAATGATCATTCAACTAGTAAATTTGTTTATTTTATGATGCATCGATATTAGAATCTCTGTCTGTATCGAATCATTTTTTCTGGCACCATCTTGCAAAATTATAGCATCGTGTTACCCCTATTATCGCCGTTACGCGTCGGGAATCGATTTTATAAAATTGATTATGATTCTTTAATTGAGGTTTTCTCAATAACTACCAGGTCAAATTCAATAAATTTTTTATTTCAATTTTACATGCTTGTAGAATTAAAATAAAAAAAAATTTATTAATAATCAGATAGTTGCCAAGAAACCGTTACATAGTACAGCCAATCAAAATTTGTTGCGGGACCCGCAATTGATTTATATTAGCCAATCAGACGAAAGTCCTAAGAATTAACTTTAGTTTTTAAACCTGTTATGCTCGCCCGGCTAGTAAGAGAACATAATCAAAAACAACAAGCTATAAGACGTAATAATGGTGTGCATATTATTTATATTATAAATGTATTTAAAAGTCACTACGAAAGTTTAACATTAAAGTTTTAACCTTATAGAACAACTTAGAAAAGAAGCTACACAGGCTGTAGGTGAATTAACCGATTGCTTGGCAGATACATTAAATGAAAGGTACATGGGATCGTCAATGTTTAAAATTCTTTTGGTTTTTTACATGTCATATTATAAGCAGTAAATTTATTCAGACTTATTTAACAATTCATACTTATTTTTCAGAGTCACTTCAATATTTAAAACTCAACGCGAAATTGAAGCTGAAGCTCGTCGTCTTTCCGTGCAATCTGCAAAATTCACGAAACAAACAAAACAATGGTTGAATATGTTAGACGGATTTAATTCTGCTTTGAAGGTTCGAATTTTTTACCCTTATTTCATGCCTTAAAGATCCTTCTTATATTCACATTTATATTCATATTTTATCATTTTTATGTAAAGGAATTGGGTGATGTACAAAATTGGGCCGAGGTAATTGAGAGAGATATGAGGGAAATAGCAATGACATTAGAATTCGTGCATAAAGGTGAGTAATCGTTGGTGTGGGACTTCAGATTTTCTAATACTCCAGTAATTCCAATGAATATTCAACTGAAAGAATCATCTTGCTGGGAATGAGCATGATGTTAATGTGCATATAGCAGTTAATATTGACCAATTAAAATAACTATACAATAAAGTCATGTATATTATCGTATGAGTTTTATAAATATACAAGTGATAGAAAAATGGAAAGTTATTGAATAGAACAACAATATCCATATGTTAGCCAGAAGATAATCCGCACAGTTCTTTTGAGATTAGTATATTATTCTTACATGGTTTTTGCAGCAATATTTTCTACTTCAGTCGAAAATATCACCTGGGGTTCTCCCTGTACCAGTTCATTACAAATGATGCAATAACTGAAAAAATATGCTCGGATGTCACCTTCAAGTTAACTTATATGGGGTCTTTGCCTTGAAAATGACCTTACGGTATCATGTACCGTAAGGTCATTTTCAAGGCAAAGACCCCAT
>CAJVPY010006433.1:0-10533 GCA_910591965.1 Dentiscutata erythropus | reverse complement strand
TATTTTATCATTTAAAAATACCATAAAATAATTGATTTATTTTATAAACTGATCATAGTAAAGTATTAAATAATATATATGATTTAATATGAGGCATTTTTTAAAAAAATATATAAAGTTCGTAAGAAAATTGACGATCGAAAAAAGTATTAACGTTAAGGGTAGTTAGCCTCCAAAGGGGTAAAAAAGAGGAATTTACATATAAGGGCCGAAAAAATGAAAATAATTACAGATAAGGGCCCAAAGTGAAAATAATTACATATAAGGGTCAAAATATTAAAAAATATTACAATTAAAGGAATAAGATTGCAAATTTTTAGTATACAAAAAAAAATTACATAAATGTAATTGTCTTTTGACATTTAAACATATTATTTTTAATCAGTATCGCATTTATTCTCAGCGCCTTTCATGTAAAAATTATAACCATACATTTGCTGATTTTTAAAAGTATTTAACTTTCTCTACGAATAAAAATAAACTTCCCCGGTTCTAAACATCTACGATTAGTGCATAGTAACCTTCACAAAACATTGATTCACTAGTTTGAGATAGCGACAGGATAAACATATAAGTTTAGAACCAAATAAACATTAAATATTAATATATATCTCGTTATAATTGTTTAACCGCTTTAACCGTTTAATTCGACCGGCATTGGGATCAATTTGGCACATGTTCTGCATAATTTGGCTCGAAACTATGGAAAATTCTAATACGGTTAAGTGGTTCATTAATCCTTAAGTCACACTCTTACTAACGCTAAATTGCGTATTTATCTAAAAATTTTATTAGAATGGTTTTCATTTTGTATAATTCATTAATAACATTAATTAGCCGAAAAGTGTAATGATAAATGTATTCGCATTATAGCTATTCTTGAAGATGTGAGAAGATATTAAATTATAATTTATTTCATTTTTCATATAAACGACAATAATTTGAATGTTTTTACTGTAAGATAACTATTCATGGATTTTTTCCATTTACGCAGTACCTCATCTATTCTAATTTGCTCAATTAATTTTAATAGGAGAATAAAAAGAATATTAATGAATTAAGGTGATTAAGATAGTCAATACATGTTCGAGAATATTTACTATCCATATACCTCTATTTATATTTTATTTGCTCGATCAATTTAATTGATAGCAAAATGAGCATTTATTAATCATATATTTAAGATATGATGTTTGAGTTTGTGAAAATTTACTATTACACATTGCTGTTTAATCAGGTGAGCAAAAAGAACATTATTAAACAAGGCTTCTGGGATAAGCTATTCAAGCTTGTAAATATTTTCTATCTATTCCATTTTAGCTACGGTAATTTAATAAGTGAATAAAAAATAAAAAAAAAACATTAATCGAAGTATTGTATTTAAGAAAACTATTCAAATTTAGAATATGTACTGGTGATATTTCGATCGATTAAGACTTAGTCTTCTTCAATTTTGTGTATAGGTGGCTCTTCAACTGTTAAAACCAATGGCACTGATCCGTTTGCATAAATAGCTTCTGGGTTCTCTTCTTCTTCTTCATGAGAAGTTATTTGTCTCGCTTCAGCTTCAGTGTGTATAGATGATACGACTAATGGCAATAATCTGCTTGTATAAATAGCTTCTGAGCTATTTTCTCTACCATCAAATGGAGTATGGGAAATAATTTGTCTTTCTTCAGCCTCGGTCATTTGTTGTATTTTTTCTTCATCCGCGTACAAACACCAATCACTTACTTTGTCTTTGATTTCTTTTGCTGTAGGCCTCTGCAGTGGGTTTTCATGCCAGCAACTTTTCATTAACTGAAGATAAAATGACAATGTGTTTGGGATAGGCTCAAGACGCAATCCCTCACAGATTTTTATTGCTAAGCCGATATTATGAGGCACAGATTCAAATGGTCGTTTTCCACTTATAAGCTCCCACATGATAATTCCGATGCTATACACATCTGATGCTGACGAATAACCTTTTCCATGAAGTACTTCTGGAGCAACATAAGGTAAGACACCATAAATTTCTGTTGTGCTATTGGTATAACTGGCAGCCAATGAAAGACCAAAATCTGCGATGTATGCTACTCCGACATGTATTGGAACTTCTCGCCTAAAATGCCCAACGTTTCGGGTATACAAGATGTTTCCGGCGTGAATGTCACGATGAACGAGTCCATCTTCATGGATTCTCTCTAAATCTACGCTAATGTCCCATATTATGAAAATTTTGTCCCTCAACGATAGAGTTGGATTTTCGCGCATGTATCGACGCAAATCCCCACATTCTGCATATGTGGTTATAATATAGTATTGCATATTAATCGGATCTTGTGTAAACCCCTTAACAGTAAAACAACTTGTTTTCTGGTTATAACAGTGAAATAGAGCTGCTGCCTAATATGAAGATATTATTTAAAGCATAAAATATTTTAAGTTTAAGCTATGAAAAAATAAAAAAATCTTACTTCATTCATAATATTTGATAAATTACTTTGATTTCCAACTGTTTTTAAAACAACGAGTTCATCTAATGTCTCTTTGGACTCTCTCGACCAGGAAGCAGAATATACAACACCAAAACCGCCTTCTCAATATTAGTAAACTCTTCCCATTTAGCCCAACAAGCTGCCTTGTTTGGATTGGATGCCATTATATGAGTATATTTAATGAATGTATCTAGCTCTTGATTTTTGCTTGTCCAAGTTAATTCATCTTGAAAGTGAGATATTATGCAAGAAGAGCAAAGAACAAATCTGTCACTTTGAATGCCACATTTTTTGCAATTTTTATCCATTTTTATATTCATAAATTTATTCCAATATTACCCTATACAGTGCAAATATATATACTTTTTATTTAGTGCTACAAAATTGCCCGATAGTAGAAGTTCACTACCTTGTGCACCAAATAAACAAGTATATAAATTTGCACTATCTACGGTAAATATTGTAATAAAAAAAAATTCGTCTTATTGGCTAGCTTAGATAAATTGCCTGAGTAACTAATTTAACATAATAATAATAAGAAAAATGTACTGGATCGGCACGGATTGGTTTCGGATAGTCACGGGTCAAGATCGGGATTTATACGGATTTCCTTATGTCAAGAAAATGATCTACATCCGATGTAGGTGGTTATTGAGAAAAATTCGTTCAATGTTTAGAAATAATCTGTCCTGTCTGTCATTAAATTGAATGCTTCTAAATTTTATTGCAAGAGATCCATGAGCTTTGATCAGGGTAATTCCAATCAATACATTACACAACTATTTCCATATACCTATGTGAGAAATCGAAAATTTTAGAATTTATAATAGTAAAAACCAAACTTCCGATTAGAGCGGGTCTTGAAAACTCCGGAAATCTGGGAAATACAGTCAACTCCCTCTAAGTGCAATTCATTGGGACTGGACTTTTAGCAACATGCATTTAGAGGACAATCAAGAAAAATTGCATTTATAGAGACAAAACGTATACCGAACATATACTTGGGCCCGAAGATAAAGTTGCATTTAGAGAGAAGTTGCATTTAGAGAGAAGTTGCACTTAAGAGGGGTTGCACTTAGAGAAAGTTGACTGTATTATGAATTCCTCACATGACCTTCTTGAAAACAGCTGTAATAGAATAAATTTTAACAATAATATGTTGGGATTTTTTCTAGATTCCTGATTCCCAGTGATTGAAAAGCGCCGTAAATAAATTGATTTTCTTTATTAGAATTCCATCACAACTTAGAAACGACAAAATAATTTCTAAATACAACACTAATTCTAACGCATCTCTTTAGTTTATAAATAATGGTCTTAATAAAACATACATAAAATAATCCACGTTTAAAAAAAAAATCATAAAAAAAACTCCAATAAAAAATTAATCGGAAATTTCTATAGATGATATTTCTTTACTGGTCAAAGTCATTTCCCTTAATTCTTGAGCAATCTCTTGCGTGTTAATGAGTTTACTAGTATACATATGATCTGAATGTTTTTGATCAGTTAATGATAACTTTTCGATAATATTATCTGCCGGTATAAAATTATAATTATCCTTAATGTCATAACAAATAAGTTCTCCGTTAAAATCTTCGCAACTATAACATGTTTCATTTAATAGTGAACCTATTTTTAACAGATATTGTTGAATTTTTTTCTTTTCAAAATCTGCAATAGACCACTTATCATTTGAAACTTTAAAGTAAAGATATAGTTCTTCAGCAGTAGGACGTTTTCGTGGATCAATATTCATGCACTGTTTAGCTACTTTAATATAAGCATCAGGTGTTTTGGGTGCAAATTCTGGTTGTAATCCATTGCAAATCTTTACTGCAAGATTTGTATTAAATTTGTATCCGTCAAACGGTCTTTGTCCTGTTGTTATCTCAGTCATTATAACTCCAAAAGCATAAATATCAGATTTTTGCGAAAACTTTCCGCCTTGTAATACTTCTGGAGCAACATATGGCATGACTCCATATATTTGACCAGGATTATTTTCTTCTATCTTTTTAGTTAATCCTAAGTCAGAAACATAAGTTTTGAATTTGTCATTTTCTATACTTTGTAAAATATTACCGCTATGAAAGTCTGAATGAATATCTGCTTCGTGAATTCTTTCGAAATATCTAAAAGAATTTTTGCTTTAGTTATCCACGTAAGTTCTTGAAAATTTTTTCTTAAAAAAGTATTTAGACTTCCATTGTTAATATACTGAAATACCATTAAAAATTCATTTGTTTCTGTGTTTCGAGTTAATCCATACACTTGATTACATGCTTCATAATATAACCCAAAACTAGTATGAACTTTAAACTTATAAAAAAATAAAAATTAATAATATATAATAATAAATGCTAACGATAACGATTTAAATACTTACTTCTTTTAAAAAATCAGTAAAACCCTCGTTAGTCAAAGTTTTAAGTGCAACAGCACTTGGTATACGAACTTCCATATATTGATGATAACCATCATAATCATCTTCTTGTTTATAACTTCGAATGCCATCTAACCAAATCGTTTTATAAACAGAGCCAAATCCTCCCTCACCGATTTTTTCAATCTTATCTAGTCTTTCAAAAGAAATCCATTCAATTAAACGTTGATGATTATTGCATATAAGTTGTAATTCTTTTATACAATCATCAACCCTCACTATATACGCGGAAAATTTCAGAAAATTTTTATAATAACGCGGAGCATTTCGGAAAAAAAATTCATAATAAACTCCCTCCGGCCCCCTCCCCCCCCTCTTTTTTTGTGAGTAGGATGTAACGTAAACCACTGAATTAAATTGGTCTCGCCTTATTGACGGTCAACCGGTTGGTTATATAAGGTTAAATGACCGGTCTTAACTGATCGATTATTTATATTTTTACTCTGTAAACCCTTCTTATACTTCTAATAAAATTGTAGAGAAAGAAATTTCGGCTATAATTATTGTTAAAAAATCAATATTGACCCGATGGATAACGAAATTAATTCTACGACTATACATTTCTTTTTGAAGTTTACTTAAATAAGATTGCGAAAATTAAAATATTCATATTTCATGATACATTAGCAGTTTATCATAATCATAATCAGAATTTCTTCCTCTACAACTTTAATTAGAAGTAGAGAGAGGTTTACTTAGTAAAATTGAGTGACATTTTCAAAACAATCTAATTCTGGTCAAATTTGTAGATCATTTGGCCTGGAAAATCCCGGGATTTTTTCGGGCTGAATGATCTGCAATTTGACCAGCATTAGGCATTTACTAATTTTCACCACCTTTTCTACCATTTTGATTGGCTGTACTATGTAAACAACATGTGACGATCCTTTTTAAAAGTTGATATTTTTTATCTTCTAGCGATGGTTTCTCAATGACTATGTGTTTACACTTGATAAATTTTTTTCTAACTTAATTATACAAGCTTGAAGAAACTAAATAAAAAAAAAATTTTATCAAGATTAAGGCGAGACCAACTGGATTCTGTGTTTTACATTACCCCCCTCTCCCCTCCGGAAAGGCCCCCCCCCCTTTCCGGAGGGGAGAGGGGGGTAATGTAAAACACAGATCTCGCCTAACCTGGTAGTTATCGAGTAAACTTCATTTAAAATTTAAAAAAAATGCCGAAAATAAAAATCAGAGAAATACTGCTACGATCATGGTTTTTAAAATTTAAATAATAATTTCTCGATAGCTAAAAAACCAAATTCGATGAAATTTTTTTTATTTTATTCTACAAATCTATAGAATGCAAACAAAAAAAGTTTTACCGAATTTGAATACAGTAGGTATTTAAGAAATATTGGTTAAAATTAAAAAAATTTAGCCGCAGCTTTTTTTTAATAGATACCAAATCTTTGAACGAAGATTACTCTATACATACCTGGTCAAATTCGATTAAAATTTTTTATTTTAATTCTATAATCTTATAAATTAATATAAAAAAAAATAAGAACGAATTTGACCAGGTATATGTAGAGTAATCTTCGTTCAAAAGTTTGTTATCTAGAAGCTGCACCAAATTTTTTTTTTTTAATTTCAATCAATATTTCTTAACAACTACCTATTCAAATTCGTAAAGTTTTTTTTGAATTTAAATTCTTTTTTTAAAAAAATCTTAAACGGTAGTTTCTCACACCATCTAATTAAATTCGGTAAAAAAATTTATTTTAATTCCACAGATCTTTTAAATTATACTAAAAAAATTTTATCAAATTTAGATAGGTAGTCGTTGAAAACATTAAATTGAAAGTTAAAAAATAAATTTAGCCGCTGCTTCTTTTCTATAGACACTATAACTTTGAACAATGATTAATCTATAATACCTGGTCAAATTCGATCATAATTTTTTATTTAAATTCTATAAGATTATAAAATAAAAAATTTTTTCGAATTTGACCTACGGTTAAACACTAAAAAATCATAATCGTAGCCATTTTTGATTTTCAAGATTTTCAACGCTTTTTTAAAACTTTGAAGTTTCTCGATAACTACCAGGTCAAATTCAATAAAATTTTTTATTTTAATTTTACATGCTTGTATAATTAAAATCAAAAATTAATTAATATTAATCAGATAGTTGTCGAGAAACCATCGCTAGAAGATATAAAAAACATCAAGGTTTTTACATAGTACAGCCAATCAGAATTGAGAATCTGCTGTGACAATTTTGCTGCGGTTAATTATCCATATACAGCTTATGTCAAATTTTGTAGCATGAGATGAAATTAAAAATTACTTGAATTGTCATTCAAGATATAAGCTCAATAATAATTGCATACTAATAATCATAGAAGCAATGAAAGACTAAGTATTTTTTAAAAAATCTAAACCAAGACAATCTGTGATCTCCTTTATTACTATATGTAATTAAGAACTATGAAAAAAAAAGTGATATGAATTTAAAAATTTTCAAGAACAAATAAACTTAAAAGCCTATGTTATACTGTATTACTGGAAGTTAAGGCTATTAAAAAAATTATATTGAATACACATATTTTCAATGCCAGGTTATGCTAGATGGTGGAATTTGATATGTTCTTGCAAATATTCCATGTAATTTGATTCATAATTTTTTTATAACTAAATAATATCTAAAGTTATGCCAATGGTTCTGGTTTACGACTTGATGGCGTTTTATAACGTTCTTTGAATGATAATTATTTTGTGTTGCATAAAAATTTCGAGAATAACTGCTTTTTGATGTAGAATAAACATCTTGACATATTACGCAAACTTCTCGTGATTAATATCTTGTTGATATTGCATAAATTTTCATGACTTATAACTTTTAAATTTTGCTCGAGTTACTTGCAATTCATATGTTACTTGAGGTGTGTTTGGCTTGTTTGTACAAGTGTTTACCTTCTTTACAAAATAGCCATACTTTATGTCATGAAGATAGATCGTATAGTTAATCCGTAATCGTTGTCATATTTTGTATTTATATTTACAGAGTGACGGAGAAAAACTCCATATCATTCTGCTTTATGTTGTCAAGTGACCTTCAAACTAAAAAATCAGTGTTAGTTTTTATATTTATAATCAAATAGTATAGTAAAGTAACGAGAATGTTCACATCAAAATCGTACTTTATTGACAGTGTCGGTTTTCCGTTATTTCATTGTAAATTCTATTATTTTATTTATTTTATCATAAATTCTATTTATTCTTTTCCAGTTAATATAAAATGCACCTATGGTGTTCAACACCATATATAATTGTTTTTAGTAAAATTTAGGGTTAGGGTTAGAAATTAGAGAATTATTGTTTTTTTTATATAATATATATAGAGCTACTATAAGGGCCCGATAGGGCCCGATCTCAGTTCTCGTGAGGTTTTTGGGGGTCCTGAACATTTTTACTTAGAGTACCCGATCCCGTTTACTTAGTACATTTTTGAGAAATAGGGACCTATGGTGTTGAACACCATAGGTGCATTTTAGTAGACCCGATTCTTTTCTACTGTTCTATTGTTCTATCGGGAATTTTAATATTAAATTATATTAATAATTATAGAAATTATTTTATTAATTTTTAATTAACCAAAAGATTCTTGATTCTCGGTGCGATACATGATCACAGTAATTTGAAATGTATTGTAAAATTGATTTTAAGTTTATACTAAATGTGTTGAAAAGTATCAAATGACAATAAATTCGCAATTATCGTTATATTTGCCAATTTAAGTTTCTTAAATCCTTTATTTAGAATTTCAAAAATTTTCCGTCATCATGACTCTTTACAAATTCCATAAGATTAGACTAAATTATAACGCTTAATCCTCATACCATAATCTAAAATAATGAAACCTTATATTATTCAGGTTACATAGATTATAGGTTCGCAGAATGACAAGTGGTATAATAATAATGTAGAATTTTATTATTATTTAATATGTATCAAATATTTCGTTACTATTCAGTAATGTGGGCAATTGCAATCTGTTTGCCCACGTTATAATGTTCACCGTCTTTAGCAGGTATTTCAACTTTGCTCTGCTTTTGGAACAAGAGGCAAACGTTAGATCCACAAAATTGAAAATAAGATATCTCATCTCCTTTCTTCAATTCAGCCCCTAGCTTAGTAGTGAGGACCACAGAAGACACCTGAGACATACCGACTGGTAAAATAGCCACTTTTCCAATTTTTGGTGAATCAATTACAATCAGACCGCGAGTCTGGCAGAATTGATACCCCGGAGGGTCTGGTACATCGATTTCGTCTGTTCTTAGAAATTTTCGACTAGGCTTGAGAGTCATTTTTCCTCTGGTGTCTTTTTTAACAGTAACATCACAATAGGTCTGTCCTGGAATAACCTTAGCTTCGAGCACTTTACCTTCGACAGGAGTATGCACACGATGATAGTTGTATGGTACAAGAAATGAGTGCATAAATATCCCACCGGCAAATTCATCTTTGTACTGACTGTTTGCAAGCAACTCGCCAATGGTCCAAGGGAGGTCTTTTAAAACGACAATTGAATCATTTCTGATATTCCAAGAGCCATTGAACGTTGAATCTGCAGGACTTACAATAACCGCTGGATTGGAAGGGCTGTCGATGGGTCGGGCACCTGACAAGAGTTTTCGCGCGAAGAAAGCGTTAAAAGTACGCCAGCCATTTCTGGGAGCCTCATAAATGTTCATATTGTAGCTCTCCGTATTATAAAAAGTCCGTAAAGATTCCTCGGTAAGTGATTGAGGTGTATTGAGAAATTGACCTAAAGCATAGGAAAAATAGACTATCCATTGCGATAGCTCTGTCAATGGTGGTGGTGGTGGATATGATGAAGGCTTAATGGGTGACTGAAGCGGTCTGACAGATTCCTGATCAAGAACGTAATACATAGTGCTCATCATATTGTGAACGAGAGTTCCTATATTATTCTCTACAGGCACCCAAAACAAAAAGTAATGAAGATAATTGTAGTAGTCAGTCAAAGTTTTTATATTAGTCATTTCTTCGACGCCTGAATTATAAGCGTCAGAGACTGCCTTCACAAATTTGTCCTCCCAGTTATTGCGTTTAACCATGCTCAACAGCCCCTGAACAATTGGGTGATAGGTCGCAGGCGTAGAAAAAGGTCCGAGTACTTGTTCAGCTTGTTCAGACATAACGCTCTTTTTCCAAGATATAATTTTTTTAGAAAGGCAGGACAAGGCTCTTTAAATAATATACTATGAATGTTATGAAAATTATAAATGAAAATTATAAATGAACAGATGTTAATTAATAATTATCGAACAAAGAATAATAAAAGACAAGTTATTTATCTGCTAGACGGTATTTATTCGATTGGTGGCTATATATCTATATATATATTACGGCATAAACTATGACGTAGAAATATGATCAATAACGTAACTTTTTTTATAGCGTCTATAGTCGTAAATCAAGACGTAACCGTACGCCAAGAAAGTTACAACTAACGTTTTTGTAATGTTAGATATATTCCGTAATCCCCTGTCGAACTAAGTGTCACTCATGACTACCTTCATTATTATTTTTTACATGTCATTAACCATATTTATAATAATCATATTGTGA
>CAJVPY010006432.1:0-10533 GCA_910591965.1 Dentiscutata erythropus | reverse complement strand
AAGGTATATATGATTCGTATATTATATGATCGAAATATAATACCTTGTCTCTACACTTTTAATATTATTATCTTCAGTGGGAACTCGTTGATACTCATGGTTCAGACCCAGCAGACTCATTAGTTGTGGCTTATAATGCTGCGCCAACAATAGATTAAAGTATTTAAAGAGGTTCGACTAACTGATTTTTATTTAAAGTTTTTAAAGTTTTTCGAGTTGATTGGAAGCTAATGTAAATGACGTAATCAGAACATTAATCAGAACATTATTTAGAACATTATTCAGAATATTATTCAGAACATTATTCAGAACATTATTCAGAACATTATTCAGAACAATACGCTAGTTATGCATAATACAAATAATAATTACCTATTTGAAGAATGCTTGTGGATGATTGTTACAGAAAATGCAGGAAAGTCTTTCTTTCAATGAATCAAAAAATCAAACAAACAAAAAAAAAAAAATCCGTAAAAGAAAAAATTTTTTTTTTCAAACTTCAGCCCTTAAAGATCGTGTGTGGGGGGTTTTATAGTGGCTCACAATTTTCACAATTGCATAGATGAACCAATCGGGACAATCGGCGGTGATATAAAAAAACTATTTAAACTAAATTGAGGTCCAATCGAGAACTGGACAAGGCCGAAGTGAGGCAGGTGGGTAAATAAATGTTAATCCTTGTATATTTAAACAATGCAAGCACACTGTCAATATTTTGTAAAAAAAAAAAAACTATAAAAATGTCGCGTCACCGATATGGAAAAAATATGCGGGAAAAAACCAATGGGAATGTGATTATAAACCATATGTGAAGAAAGAGAATTCAGGAATTCTATCATTTACCTTTTTCTCATCATAAATTTTAAAAAGTTAATGATAATTGACATATGGAGAAAACCGCAGTTTCCAAGAACAGAATAAAAGGAAAAAGGAAAGCTAATAAAAGAAAGACAAGAGAGAAATGACGTGATACGCCAAATTCCAATAAAGCCATTCAAAGGTAAAATGAAAGTTGATAAATAAAGGATTTTTGGCGCCATAAAATAAGATTCATATGTTTATCCGTATTTACAGCATGGCCTTCTGTGTAAGTATAAAATAAAGGTAAGTGGACGTTTCAATGATTAAAATGAGTAAAATGGTTAAAATGATTACAGGATTAAGGTGTCACCACTCATGTCACATTTCAATTAAATGAGCACGTGACTGGTTCCACTCATTATTCCTGTATTCAGTCATTATTCAGTCATTATTTTCAGTTATTCCATAAACAAAAAAACAAAAAAGTTTGTTTTGTTAGGTTTAGTACGTAAGTACGTAAGTATGTATACATGTTATACATGTTATCTGTTATGTATACACGTTCAATACATACGTACGTACAGTACGTACGTAGAAGTTTCGTAAGCATACTTGATACGTAACATACTTTTTAGAATATGTTGTCCCATATGAAATACATGCATCTTTCTATGTGTCACAAACACATTATTCAGTGACTATTTGTAGCTAAAATGATTTCGTAATCTTAATCATTCGCATTAATATTGTTATTTTTTTTCAGTTTTAAGAATTCATTTGACCCATTTTAACATTCCCTTATTAAATATTTTTGGCGGGCTTTTTTCCTATCATCCAATTATTAGGAAAAATTTTTACACATGTCAAATATTCTCTGCATATCGATATATATATCAATATACAGTATTTAACATATGTAGCTTCATTGATGCGTTCAAAAAATTAAGTCACGTTACGCGAGAAAATTACTTACATTCTAAGAACCACTATTAATGACAATTAAAAGCACGGCTTTATATTTCAATTTTTAATTGGCTTTTATCTCACTTTTTAAGTGACATCTGTCACTCTCGATCACCCGCGAATTGTATAATCCATCATTTAGCAATTTACTTATTTACTTATTCTGAATTTTTTATAATCTTACATCAGCAAGATTACCTCTTACGTACGTAACTTATGCACCTTAAAAGTCTTATGATACTGTATGCGATTCTATTAGTATAAATACCTTTAAGGTTTGGTCTAATAATAATCTGCAATCTTCTAAATAAAGTTAAAATTAACAATAAAGTTAAAAAATTTGTATTTCCAAAAAAAGTCAAGCTGATTTGGCGTTAAATATTTTTTTTACTATTCACGTTTAAAAAGGTAAATCTTTTTTTTTTAAGTTCGAGATCAAATCTATAAACCTTAATACGTACGTATAAATAAATGTCGATTAATTTCTTTATTAGTATGATTCATATTACGTTTATCATTGGTCAAATTTGTATTCAATATTACTTTATTACGTATTATATACTGTATTATATATCGATATATATTTCTTGTTGTATATCAATAATTATACGTATAAGAAATATTTCAGAATTGCAAAATGTCACATGTGAAGATATCCCTTACAAAAATTAATTGATCATCACAATCTATTCTTTGATATATTGTATATTGTATATCAATATCCATTTCTTTATATTCTCTTAATCAGGTTTAGCTGATCTCTCTTTTTTATTGATTTACTAGTCTGGTTAGTTCTTTTATTTATTAGATATTTAATTCACTTTTTTTAATGACTGGGTCGCTTCCGGTCACTCGCCAACATTATTCTTGATACATACGATGCGCATGTATGTATGTAATATCTAATACACGTACTGTACATATATTTTTTCCCATGCTATTGCTTTAAACTAGCAGTTATACTGGCTTTTTTTGATTTAGTTAATTTTAACTTATACTAATACAATTGATAGCAGTCTAATGATTTCCGATATATAAGTGAGTGGATAACAGAGAGGGTTTGATGTTAGAAACCTGTATAAAAATACAATAGTGAAATTTATGATTGACGTTAACGTTGACAATGAGTTTTGATATTATCTGCTATCAGTTGATATTAACGAGGGCTACTGCAATTTAAATATATATTCTATTTTGCAGCTTCGGTATATAATTTTTTATTTATAATATGGTTAGACTTATGATACGTTCTTTATTACGTTTATTCCGAAATAATAAATGCTTTAAATTTTGAATTAATGTTATAGACTAATTTTGTTAAACCAACAAATAAGACCTATTAAATATACGTATTATCACCTCTTCCATACTGAGCATCTAAAAGATTCAGAATGAATTTATATATAGGTTCTATACTGCTAATTATACTGTATAGATTCATATAGCTAGATAAACAATTATACGTAAATTCGTACTTATAATGCAACTATTGGCGTTAACACAGATATACAATAATTCTAGTCGATAAACGACATTTGAGGTTAGGAGTAATTTTCCTTCCTTATTCTTTTTTATTATTCGAACTTTATATCCGTGGATATGATTACATATAATTTCCGCATTATTCCAGATTTTTGGATTTAATTGTAAGTCTTTTCGTACCCAATCATTTCTTGCAGTAAAACAACCTGTTGTTAAATATATTGATAAGATCTTTGACGTTCTTGATGATGAAATATTAAAATCACATGCCTAACGAATAATATTTCTGGAATATTAGAGAAATTTCTTCTAATAATTAATCAACAATTCGAGGTATAAAATTATTACCATTATTATTATTATTATTTTGCTGCAGTAGTGGGCACACTTATTTTGATGCGGTCTCAAACTCGGGCCGTTAGTTACTGTATGTATCGCAACTACGTTCCACAAGGGTTACTGTATGTATCGCAACTACGTTCCACAAGGGGATGCTATTATTTTATAATCCCTTTCGTCTTCCAATAATTCTGTAATTTATGTCTGATTTACGATATCGATATATTTAAGAACTTTATTACTTATTGCTGTATTAATTAAAATCAAATGTTTAAATATTTTGGTTAAAGATAATAATGCCTACTAATTCTTTAAGTGTAATTAACGCTTTTAAATAAGAATAAAAAAAAATGCCGTGTTTAATCACGTGTATAAAGCGATTGCATGCTGTGTTGTCACTTGAAGACCACTGGAAGCCCACCAGAAGTAAAATGGATACGTGGGGTGACTGAAAAATTTTGTCTGTAGATTATTTCAATCATTTAAGTTCCAATTTTAAAACTAATATACTGTAGATGAATATAGTGGTTATAATAAATTTGCAAAAAAATTTTTGTTAGTTTTAGATATATTGAAAAAATTAGTTTAAAAAATTGCTAATTTTAGCAATGAAATTTATTAAAATAAAAATTTAAAAAAATATTATATATAATAAAAATTTTTATACAATAAAAAAAAAAAATTTATATCGAATTTAAAAAAAAAAAACTCTTTCTCGTACCTCTGTAAATCACTAAGCAAACAAAAATTTAACGAAGTATAGAGTTAGTTTATCTGTTTATCTAAGTTATATAAGTAATTATTTTAGCCAGAGCAATAGCTCTACCCAGAATATACTAGTATCTTGAGCTAAACTCTAGTCAAGATAGCAAAAAGAGTAAGAGATACACTCAACACACCAATATTCTTTTTACTGCTTTTTGCAGTAAAACATAATTTAAAATGAACCCTATAGAAAGAGTTATAAGCTCAAGCAATATTAAAACCAATACTAACAATATGGCACCACAGCCCAACCAGACACATCTATCTAAAAAAAACACTTAGTATTCAACCTCTACTAGAAGCCTTAACTGAAATAAAAATATAAACCCACTACACCAAAACACAACAATAGTATATTTCCTAAACACAACAACAACATAACAAGCTTTTTTTACATCTACAGCTACAGTTATACCTCTCTATAATCACACTTTTGGGACCATAAGAATTTTTTTAAAAAAATGTTCTTGTAAAGAGGTATGCTTATATAGAGGTCTTTTGTTATATATTAAATAGTAATTGGGCTTAAATATAGATGTAATTATAAAATGATTTTTATATAATGTGATTATATAGAAGTGATTATAAAGAGGTATGACTGTATATTTATATCAATACAGCAAAAACAATTATAGATCTAAATATACAGATCAACTACATATCTATAAAAAATTTCTATACAAATCAAACCATTTTTATAAAAAATTTCCATGCAAATCAAAATATACAAACACAAGCAATTAACAATTTTTGAAGTTGTTATACAATAAAATACTAAATAAACAATAATGTTTATCTATATAATATATAGATAGCAATAGATATTATAATATAGTTTTAGAATATGCTAATGACGAAACTTTATGAGAATATTAATAGCAAATTTTCCAAAATTACAATGAATAAATAAACTATGCATTAAGGGTATTATTCATAGAGATCTAGTAAGTACTATATTATATTTAATACTATAATAGATTTTATATTTACTAATACATACTTTAATTATTAAATTTTAATAATAAATTAGAATAGATATTTATTTAGATATTTACAAAGAGTTTTGTGCCATTTAACTGTTATTATATTTTATAGAATTACAAAAGGTAAACAAGCAATTAACAATTTTTGAAGTTGTTATATAATAATATGCTAAATGAACAATAATATTTATCTATCTAATATATAGATAGCAATGAATATTATAATATAGTTTTAGAGTATGCTGATAATGAAAATTTACAAGAATACTTAATAGTAAATTTTGCAAAATTATAGCAGACAAATAAACTTTGTATTGCTAAGGAAATAGTGCTCAAACTTTTATTTTTATACTAGTTGTAAACCCATGCAATAATGCATAGGAATAAACTTATAAAATTTTTAAATATAATTTTAAAATAAAATAAATATATAGTAAAACTTTTATAATTATTAAACTATAAATCTGTACAATATACAGAAAAGATTTAATATAAAATAAAATAAAAATTTAAATCTAAAGCAAATTAATTTAAATAATTTTATCTCTAATATAGATTATAATTTGGTTTTTTTTTTTTTTTTTTTTTAATCTTTACAGGTTTTGCCATGGCTTGCTTTTTATTAAAATATATAAGATCTATATACATTTAATTTATAGAACTCAAAGCCCAACTTCACTCAGTTACCTTATGGTCCTAAATACAACCCATTGCACTAGTTTGCAGACAAACCAGAATTATCTTATCAAAAAATCTATAAAAAAAAGAAAACGATCTATAACTAAAAAGAAGATATGAAAAGAGGAATAGGAGAAATAAATAAAATATAAAAATAAAAAAACCCAAAAAAAGAAAAAACAGAAAAAAATTTATAAAAAAAAGATAACAATTCGAGAGAAATTTTACCTCTTTATATAACCAAAATGCACTATTATAACCTGTACAAGGCTAAAAAATTATATAAAAAATGTAACAATTGTATATTTCTAGTGTAAAGCTTCGCCTTAACATATAAAGTTTTTTTGACTTATGACTGCCTTCGGATATCTCTTTAACCGGAGGTCCCGATCTAATTTCCGGAGTAGCACCGTATTTGTAAACAAACACATCATGTGGTTGTATTTTACTGAGTCTATCTAAATTTGAAAAATAAACAATGCCGATCTTTTGGAGGGGGTAAGCCAAATCTTCACTTTTTGTAAAAAATTTTGAAAAACCAACAGGAGGGTAAGAGAAAGAAAGAAGAAAGCCACCAAACCCAAAATAAAGAGTGCAGCTTTAGAAAAGAAAAAGTTTTGTTGTTTCTCTATGTTCTTCTTTGAAATAACGACCTAAGAACTTCGTTGACGAAAGTGAGCTCTTTGTCCACACTCCATCAAGATTTTTTATACAAGGGCATCTCCTGCTAGTTATCTTGTATAATAACGCTCTTGGCTTGTATGCCAAATGTCGAATTATAGAGGAGTCCTAAAACATAGCTAATGTTGACCTCTAGACAAACCATAACATAGGCCATAACTCTCCAACAAAAATTTTTTGTTTTTCTATTAGTGGGAAAATTTGGTTTTAGTAATCATCGGAAAGAGTTTGTATAATTTGGTTTTGCTTAATTTTAATTTAATTTATTAAAACTAAAAATTTATTGTTTTTTAAATATTTTAGAATCTAGTAATTAGAATTAAATAAACTCTTTTTTATTGAATGTACCTCACTGAGAGCTTTTATTTTAAAAAAAATTCATCTAGATTGGACTGCTAGTTGTCAAAATAATTACAAAAAACTACTTTTTATATATTTTGATCCTAAAGTAGGTTACATTAAACCCAAAGTAGGTCCAATTATAGTTTCTTTAAGTTTATGCGAGAAGTTATTAAGTAAAGTTATCTTCAAGTTTTAAGTAAAGTTGTAGAGGAAATAATTCTGAGTTAAATAGTGGTTAGATTATCAAAATAGGGCCAGTCAAACATAAAGATTAACAAAATCAATATTTTGTATAATAGTGATTTTGCTGATCCTTATGTTTATGCCTTTAACCCAAGATATCTCAAGAACTACTGGGCTGATTTTGATGATCTAACCACTATTTGACTCAGAATTATTTCCTCTACAACTTTACGAAGATATCTTTACTTAATAACTTCTTGTATAATTTTAAAGAATTTATTAACAAATCAGAATAACAAATTTAATGTTACACAATTTAAGTAAATTATTTATATTAGTAATCTAAACTTATCATTACACACACATTTTTTTAGTATATAGTTATAGATATACTTTTTCAATTTCTATAAACCCTTATTATTTTGCTAACATTATAGCTACTTTAATATTATACAATTTTCTACTCAACAATCTTTTCAATTTTTTCTGAATATTATTAATCTTATCTTCCACAAACTATAAAATATATTTCAAAAAAACTTCTAATCTCAACAATCAATACAGATCTTTTTTTACCAATTTTTCAAATATCTAAAATTCCTGATTCACTCTTTTTTTTATTTTAAACTTTATATATCAAACTTTTAAATATATAATATTCATTTCACAAATACTTAAATCATTTTTTTATTACTTTTTAAAACATTCTGATTTATTTTTATTTTTATTTTTATTTTTTTTTTTCAACTCTACAAAATATCAATTAATACTATTATACTCAAAACATATATATTTTGGTATATATAAATAAACCCTTCCTGGCTACCTTATACTTGCTCCTAATCAATATTCTATTTACTTCTCTTTATCAATTAAATTAATATTATTTATTTGAAAATAATTTATATATAAGTATAATACACTCTTTTGTTTCAATTAATAACTTTAACCTTATATCAAATTTTATTAAATTTTAATCAACAAACTAATTTAATACAAACAAAACAAACAAATTAACTTCTTTTTTATTCTACCTTATAACTATTATCACTTATATCTTTATAACTACTATCTTCAAAACCAACCATATAACTCTTCTTAAAATAATACTTTCATAATAACTCTATCTTTTGTATCAACTTTACTTTTTGCTCATACAACTTATTATACTCTATATCTTTTTTCAAATTCTTTGTTACTTGACTTAACTCCTTCTCTTTCAGTTAAATTTCTAACATTTTAAGTCTTTCTTTCAAAATTATATTTTTGTTTCAAAGACTAGATATTTAAATATTTTTATTAGTATTTTTTCTTTTTCTCATTACTTTTTCTTAAACTTTAATACTACTACTACTTTACTTACTGCTCTTTTTCAGAAGAACCAATACCAGTAACTTCATATAAATACTTGTTAACTGGCTTATCTCCTTCAATTTCAACTACTTTGTTCAAATTTTCTTCTTTTTTTGGCAGTAAACTTTATTTAAAACTTCTTTTTAAATGACTTTTCAAATAGCTTTTTCTTTGACTCATCTTGTTAAAAAACTCAACAAAACTTTTCACAAACCTAATTTAAACCAAATATATATTATATAACCAAAAATTTTCTGACAAACTAGCACAAAATCAAAATAAGCAATCTAATCAGCAAATTCTTTCCAAATCAAATCTTCAAAAAAACATACAAATTGATTTTCATAACTTCAACTAGTTGTAGTATAGTGGTTATTAAAGAGTCTGATATACATTACTGCAGGTCTGTATATTCAACCCCTACTGGTAGCATGCTTGACCCAATACACTGTAGAAGCATGACTAACAATTTTTTTATTATTTCTATAAACCCTTATTATTTCACTAATATTATAGTTTACTTTAATATTATACAATTTTCTACTTTTTTAATTTCTTCAATTTTTTTTGAATATTATTAATTTTATTTCTCACAAGCTATAAAATATATTTCTAAAAACTTCAAATTCCAACAATTAATATCGATCTTTTTTTGTTAAATTTCCAAATATCTAAAACTTTTAATTTATTCTCACTTTTTTCTAAAATGATCTCTAACTTTAAAGCATCTAAATTTTTTTTTAATTTTTTTCTTTTTTCTTTTCTAAACTTCTTTTTAAATCATAATTATAATTTCAATTTATATACTCAAATCTTTTTTTAAAAATACTATACTTATTTATACTACAAAAAATTTTTCATCTTACATATCTTATAGAACCTCTATGAAACTTTATACTTATCCAGAACTCACCTAGATTTGTATAAAGTTTTCAAATCTAGGTAAGTCTTGGCCACTCTAGTAGATTTAGGTTACAGATAATTAGTTTGAGCTTTAGTTTAAGCTTTTAGTCTAAGCTTTTATTCTTGCATATAATTTATATTTATTTGTTAATATGCAATTAAGTTTTTATATAGCTAATATGTAATTACTTATATAAATTAATCAATAAAGATAGAGGTGTGATGACTTAGTAAAGTGGTCTAATTGTCACCCTCACCAAACGTTATGAGAAGATCCCATGTTCAAATCCCAGAGACGGCGCTTTTGTAATATAGAAAAAGTCTGCGATGATCTTCACTAAGGTTGGCCCATGGAGGATCTGTCGAAACGGTGTCTGGTGGCACTGTTGAGGTGATTCCAGAAGGCTGTAATTTGTGGGCTGTGTATAGCACGGGTCACAGGACTAGAGATTGAAGCCCGTTTGGGAAGTCCTGAGTTGGGAGATAGTAGTGATCTTTGACGGTACTACATGAAGGCTAAATTTGAACCGGGGCCCGAGATTGGTGAACCGAGCGATCAGGTCCTTTAGTGGGGGGACACACCAGCTGAACTGCCGGTTTAGACACACTGGAGGAAAAGGCCATATGTTCCGAAAGTATGAACCAAGGAGAGGGCGTCCTTCAGGCACCTAAAGCCTGGGCAGACCAACCCATCCGGGTTGCTGGCTAGAAGTAAGGAAGGAACCGATAGAGAATCTGGGTAAAAAGACGGTTAGAATGTAGATACCGGGGTTGTTGTGAACCTTACAAGGGCAGGAGTACATAATTGGCGACTAATTAGAAAGGTTGTGCTTGAGATACGGATCAGGTTACGGTAGCACCCCAAAAGTTGGCTTGAGATACGAACCTGGTGCCGGCAGTACAACAGGTACTAGTTAGGAAGAAGTTACCGAACATGCAGATAAGCGCAAGTGTGGGATATGCACCGCTCTGTTAGGTTTATCACAAGGATAAATGCCTTCTGTTGTTGGCTAAAGTCTTAGGGTCTTTAACGGTAAATTACTCTCTATATGGAGGTATA